>JBAMNC010001680.1:0-30429 GCA_037902135.1 Cetoscarus ocellatus
AGTCGACTAAAATATGAAGTGTAAAGTGTAAGGCATTTTTTTTATGTTTCCTTGAATTTCTGAAGTCATATTTTACACTTGGATAAAATGAAACATCTAGTAACCCTTTACTGAATGCTAATAAAGTCTGAATGTGTAAATTAACAGAAACAAATTGAACTTCTGTGTGAAATGCAGTCACCTTTATTTAGGCTACCTGGCAGAGCGTCTCAGTTACAATACCAGAATTGACAACAAACAGTGAACCTGCTGTACATGAATATATCAGTTCATAAAGAGAGGAGCTCTGATTGGATCGCTCCACAACTTATCCCACCACCGCGAAGCTAAGGCAGCTGTGATTGGATGTCCCTCTTAACTCATCCAACCTTTCCACACAACCAAAGTAGCTGTGATTGGATATATTCATAACTTGTCTCTACTTTCTACATGACCAAATTAGGTCTGATTGGATTAAGTCTCTGTCAAACATTTTAGTCTAGTTTTTATTTGTTGACAAAAATGTCAGTTAATTTAGTTTGAGTTTTTGTCAATGTGCACTTGTTTGTATTAGTTACTGTGTAGTTTTTGTCAGGGGAAAAAAGGTCGTTGATGAAAACTGTGACGTAAATAATTGGTCAACAAAATTAACACTGAATGCTGGCAATGGAAACAGAGGTGTAGAGGTGTTTTTAAGTTTTTTTTTCCCACTGTATGTCAGTCTATATTTTGCTGTCTTAAGGGCACATGTTTTTGGAACAAAGGCAGATGCAGGGCAGAAATGGGATGAATAATGTGCCTTAGTTATACATTGGTGTGTTGTGGATGTAACATGGATCAAACCAATCAGAGTGTCTGCTCTCAACCTCTTTAAATCGGTGTGTGCCATGCTGGTGGCATTTCGCTTTTATCAAAGCGGGTTCATTTGTTTGGTCAGATTTTCGGATAGGTTGTTGAATTCCTCTCAGTTTATTGTGCCACTATATTTAAAGTGCCCACACAAATCACTATTGTGTGTCTTAATGCTCAGATTATTTTGCTTTTTTATCACTGAATCATCCCAGAGCTCAAGAAACAATCCAAAATGCAAGACACTACTGCATAAACGTAAGAACAAAACCTCATTTTAATAATTAAATCTCCGTTTAAAACTGACAGGATCAGACTCCATATGTTTATAATAGACTTGTTACTTAAAATCCAATAACAATTTTCCTGCAGGAATCCTTGTCTCTATCCTTTCAAGCATAAAACACACTGCCTAACCTGTATTATTGTCTGTGAGCAAAATTACCAATGAGATTCATTCGTATGTATGCAAATATAAAAAATATAGCTTTGAGAAAGTCTCTAATCCTGTGTGTGGTTTTACTTATTTATTGAGTATTGATGAGTGCTAGGATAAACTTTGAACTGATTTTTTCAACAAGTGCTCTGATATTTGACAGTAGATGAGTGCTGCTATGCATCCTATGTGAGTAAAATAATATCAGTTAAGTGTGTTTTTGTCTTGCTGGTGTATGCCAATCTATAATCCATCATCAAATGCATATTTACGGTCAATTTCTGCATGCTCAAGTGAGGAACACATCAGCCTGACCACTCCTCATTTTCAGGAAAACACACCTCTGGGCACAAACTGGAGCGCATGATCATTTGCTATTTTAACAGCGTGAGCACACAACATATCGATGAGACATTTGTCAGGCAGAAATGAGTGGAAATGCCCACACATACATTTTTCAATTTGAGTTTGACTAAAAGTAATGACTAACCTGATCAAACTGAGCTTTTTGAGTTTTAGTTTCCTAATATTGGACTAAGAATTCACAGAGCAACAATGATGATGTTTGGAAAAATAAATCACTTTCTTTTTGTCTGAAAATCACATCTAAGGCTGAATATAAAATAGATGCTAGAATCAACACTGCTTTGTAAACCTGAGTTTTTAAAGGCACAACATAAAGTTGTTGTTAGCGATATAATATCTGTCTACTTGTAGTTTGCCCTTTCCTTTGTCAGATCTTATAGCTGGTACTGACGTATTGAACTCCTTCATCCATCTGATCTGCAGGTACACAACTAAACATCTGAATGATGAATCAACCAACAAGACTATCAAGAGCATGCTGCAGTGACGGAGCTGCTGAAACTGCTGCCTCACACCCTGCTGCAGGGAGACACCACTCTCCTGACTGATGTCGGTGCACAGAATGTTTTCTTTGTTTTCGTTGTTGCTTTTTTTTTTTTTTTTTTTCTATTTTATAATGGAAATCGAGCTCCTGCTCCGCCCTCTTTTATAATGCAAAATGCTACTGCCATTATGAACGTCTTTTTCTGTGCCAAAAAGATGTTGCTGCGTTGTGATGTTTTCCATAAAAGGCCATGAAACAATGGCAGCTAATGAAAGCGTTGTGGATCCTCCGGTTGTTTTTAAACTTGTCTTGTTTTTCCCTGTGGAAGGGACGGGAGTGCTTTGACTTGAAAATTTAAAAGAGAGAGATATATAGAGAAGTATATATTATTTTTGTTTGATTCGTTATTTAATATTACATCCTCTGCATGATGAAATGATGTCTTTTTCCTTCTATTTAAAAAGAAAACTAATGGTTCAGTTTGATTTGTCTGCTCTATTGTGCATTATTATTATGACATGTTTTGTTCTTGAAATGGTACCTATCAAACGAGATTCAAGAGTACTGTTTTTATATTTTTTATAGGTTTTAATTTGTGCATATGTCCTTTTTTCATAGCTGTGTTGTATTTTTGATTTGAAAACTTTAAACTGTGATGTGTTCAGAATCAGATGAAATTGGAGAGCGTGTACTGTAATGAACAGTATGCTGTTGCTGGAGAAATTAAAGGAGAACTCTTGTTTTCTAAGATAATTCTTGTCTGTTTTGACTCATCATCTTATGGGGATAACATAACATAACGGAGTCATAACAAGCACACAGGACTTTTTAGAGTTGCTCAAGAGTTTATCTAAAGACTGTAGGCAGAGACAGGCTAGCACTACCCATTGACTCCCAGCGTTTGAGCTAAGCTAACTAGCGGTGGGCGATTTTTGGCTGTCTCTTTCTTATTACTGGACACACAGTCGAAAGAATAGCATCTACCTGCTTGTCATGGACTCAGGAGTGAGGCAAGACAAGAAAACATCAAATATGTTGGAGTGTTTCCTTAAAAACAACCATACTTTTTTTTGTAATTAAATTTTGTATTAATTTTTAACCATTTTAAACACTTTTAAACAACTTTAAACAGTGGTAACTATATTGCACAGGACATGAAGGAGTGACATCCATTCACAAAAATAAAGAAACTAATAAATAGGAAGAGTCCAGGACATGCGTGATCATTCCATCATGTACTGTAGTTTCAGTTCCTCGTGTTGCCAAAAACGACCCCATATCTCTGTTGTCTTCCCCCCCAATGTTCAGCCTGCCAAGCATGTGTTCATAAGATGAAGTCTTGACCATTTCATCAGTCCATTCCTTTGCTGTGGGGCGTCTTGGTTTTTTCCAGTTTTGTAATATCAGTCTTGCAGCTGTGTTAAACCCAATTTTTAAGATACCGAACTTATCATTAGATACCATCGGCACCATTTTCCTGTCCCCAAGAAGAAAGAGCTCTGGGTGTATGGGCAGTGTAAAACCCAGCCAATTTCCTAGACTCTCCAAAACCTTAATCCATAATGGGTGCACCAAGATACACTCCCAGATTATGTGTAAATATGTACCCAGCTCTTTTTTACACTTACTGCATCTGTTGTCATCAGCAATTCCAAGTTGTTGGTGTCCAATGATATCTATGCATTATCTAATATATTTTCCTGCATTTGAGATGATATCTAACCATTCATCCTCCTCCAGATTAACTAATAGGTGACTTATAACCATACTTGTATTTTTGCCTTTCAGAAAATGTGTGCAGTAAAAACAACCAGGGTTCAGTTGTAACCTCAGGCTAAAATATTTCAGGAGATTCCCCTCTTTCCCGTTACCACCTTTGTGATGTTAATGATCATCTTTTTCTCTTTTGAATAAAAACAGAAACACCCTCTTTCATTTCTCTCTCCTCCTATTCTCCGTGGTGCCATAAAGTAAGACGGGGTCTCCTCTTGGGTGGGCACTGCAGCACTGTCTCTGCAGCATGTTGGAGAACTTGTCAGGGTCAGAGAGAGTGAAGCAGCGGACGGAGGCTGGGTGTGTCCTCTGCAGCATCACTGCACTCACACAGAGCAGACTGAGGAAATAGTGGTTTCATGTCAGGGGGCTTTCATGGTCCTTCAGGGAGAAGGAGGGGGAGTAAAATGGGAAAGTGCTAACGCTAAGCTTTAATTGCAGTATTTTTTTAAAGAATGAATGTGGTTGAAGTGTTATAGCACAGAGGTAACTGTTTGTTTGTGTGATAACTTCTCAGTGGGTGTCGGTGACCTTGCTGTGATCTCCCTCCGTCGCCCCTCAGTGCAGAGACTCTCAGTCACGCAGCAGACAGCCAAGATGGAAAAAACTCTAACATCCAGATGAATGAACACAAGTTTCCTCTGAGCTGTTTCAGATCCATCAGGCCTGAAAAATAGAAAACTGCTGTTTGAAGAGAGCTAAGTGGCCAAGGCCACTTCAGCTGTTTCACATGCACTAAATTTTCAGAATGGCGTGGCCCTGAAATCTTCCTGAGTTGCTTGTTCGCTCATCCTTTCTCACATTAATAATCCTGTCAGGAGGGGCAGGCCTCAGGGGGGCAAGATATGACATAAAACAGACACTCCAGAAACTCAAAATGGCCGACAAAGTCACACTGACGGGTTAATGAAAGGAGGAACTATCTTAAAATCAGGCACAAATTTCAGCCAATGTCAGACTCAGATGAACCGATGAGAATTTTAAGATCTAATGTCCGACTTCTCTGATCTCCAAAGTCTTAACAGAAGAAGGACAAAGACTCAAGGATGACTCTTAGGTCTCTGAGGAGGTAAAACGAAGTCTATGGTAGTTGCAACATTTGAGCAGCTAATTTAACAGGAGGCAAAACACTCCCTCTGACATGTTAGCCGGTGCTGGCTAGCAAGTTGTTTTTGGCTTTTTCATTTTGCCAACAGACTCTGTGCACAAGCTTGAGTACTTACTTGCAGTTTAAGCAAACTTGTTAACCTCGATTTCCGGTTTCTGGCATTGTTAATGTTTACTTTGGGATGGCAAGTTTCTCAAGGCAAGATTACCGAAACTAAACATCAGTGATCAATGGGAGCAACGGGAGAGGGGTGATAATCAGTCAATCAAACTTTATTTATAAAGCACTTTTCAAGTAGGTAAGAGTCAGGGGATACAAAATTAAATACAAAACCCCACTCACCCTCCCAGCCCACATTTAACACACACAAACACATTGACACTAACTCAGGGCTCTCCAAAAAGCCACAGACGACTGAGGAAACGCTATCTTGAATTAAAAATGAGGAAACACAGGAGCTAAGACTAAACTGACAAAACCATGATAAGATATAATAAAGGTAATAAGGCGCTAAAAGTGAATAAAATAAAACTGTTTTAAAACCAAACAATTAAAGGAAGTAAGTTAAAAGTGTTAAAACATAAGAAAGTAACTCTAAAACTAAAATGTAGTAAAACACACATAAAGCAGATTAAGAGAGTAAAACAAAACTGCAACTAAAAGTCAGACTAAAAAGGTAGGTCTTGAGTTTGTGCTTAAAAAATATGAACAGTATGTGTTGCTCTCAGGTCTGCGCGTAGACTGATCCACAGATAGGGGCCGTAATATTGAACGATATTGAATATTGAAATATTTACTTTGGGAACAGTTAAAAAACCTGAAGACCTGAGGGCTCTACTGGGCACATATGGTAAAAGCAAATCAGTTAAGTAGGAAGGGCCAAGACCAATTAAGAGATTTAAAAACCAGTAATAGAACCTTAAAATCAATTCTAAAAGATGCAGGTACCCAATGCAGAGACTTTAAAACTGGGGTGATGGTCATAACTCATAACGCTACATTTGAACTATATCCATAACTACAAGAGGAAGTACCACGTAGTTAGCTAGCTGTTATTAGCGATGTGCTAATCTTCACTTTGGCCAGAATTTTCCAAAATATGCTTTTCATTGACCTGCAATGCCATTTACGTGTAAACAGATGTACAAGACACACAGAAAAACCTCAGTTTTCAAAAATACCCGCCTACGTTTAGACACAGCCTAAAGTGACCCTGTTGGCCTTTGGGAGATCACCCCCTACCCTTTTATTGACTGTCATGAAATTTTTAGTTAATATTTCTTTTATGAGAGCCAAATGTAAACAAGCTAGTCAGGGAATTTCCCGTCAGTAACCCTGTTATTTTCTGTGAAATTTCATGCGTGCATGTGTGAAAAGGGCTTAAATGTCAGATGTGCTCAGGCCCGGTACTGAGCCCTGATAGTGTGAGTGTGACCTTTAAGTACGAATCTGCTGGTCTGCATAAATAAGGCCTTTCCCCTCGCTGCTCTTCAGCTCAAGTCAAAAACTTTCACTGAGTGTGTCACAGTAAAATGTCACAAACTGTCAGTTATTTCTGAGTAGAGAGTTTTTTTCTTTAATTCCCGTGAAAACCCCACCACCTTCAGAACTGAGCTCCGACCATAAACCACAGGACCCTAACACATTGCTCATCTGTCTCTTGGGTGAGAACAAGTTCACTTTTCTGAGAAAGACAACGGCTATCCTCTGAGACCACCCCTCCACACAAACGCACTGACAGATGCAGTGACCCCCCCTAAACCCAGTGAATCCCACTTCCTCCTGTACGTTGCTTTAATCGGGGGGAGTCTTAGTTAATCAGTCGTGTCAAAACATCAACGGCTCATTGAGATCACGTTTCATGCCAGCTTCAGTGCTGTAATCTCTGTCCGTTGGCAGATAGGACTCTTGGCTCAAGTGAAACATCCAAGTTTATCAGGAACTACGAGTCAAAGTGTTACTACATACAAGTGAGAGGGCACAGCCGAGTTCCTCTGAAATACTTTATTTATGTCGACATGTACACCAAAACGCCTTCTTTTTGTTCTGGAAATGTTCTGCTTGCAACAACTTTTGACACCTTTTTTATGTCGAAATCACATCATTTTTTTTATTTATTACATTTTTTGTTCTTTAGGAGACTAAAATAATGACTTTGATTAGGGTTGATTTTCTTAATTGGTGCCAAAAGGGAATATTCTAGCAACAGTCATGGCCATTTTGTTAGGTACACCTGTTCAACTCCTCGTCCTCACAAATAGGTAATCAGCCAATCACATGGCATCATGTAAACATGGTCAAGACAACCCGCTGTAGTTCAAACCAAACATTATAATGAGGAGAGAGGTGATTTAACCCTTTGAAGCCTGAAAACACAAATTATAGCCAGAAAATTCTATTTTTTTGGAGTTAAAATGTTTATTTCACTTTCTACTGAAATCCAGAAAAAAAACAAAATTTCCATAAAATGTAACATGTATATTTTGTTTTATCTCATTTGATACATTAGGTGTTTTTGGCAACTGATAATCCCCTTGAGGACATTTTTATCATTTATCTGATTGTATTCAGATGTTTTTTTAAGTAATTTGTTGATCATATTGATTCAATAGAGCTATCATAAAAGTATGTATCAAATATGATACAACAGGCTTTAAGGGGTTAAGCGACTTTGAAAGATTCATATTTGTTAGACCTGATGGACTGATCTAAGTATCTCAGAAAAGGCTGGACTACTGGGACATTCATGTACATCCATCTCTTGGTAGAGAGATGATCCACTGTCCAGTAGGTAGTAGTTAACTTGGTGGAAATGTCTTGTTAAGAGTGCATTGAATTGCTGCCATGTGCATTGAGCTGCTTTTTGCATTAATGAGCAGTTGAATTATTGAATCTAATGAAGTGGCCAGTGTCTGTATGATTCAGAGTCAACAAGCCCATATTTTGACTCCAATTTTTGTATTTTTTTCAGTTCCCCTGATCTACCTGTATTCGCTCTTGTCTGGGATTCTCTTATGACCCTTCGCTAAGCTCCAGCCCCCCTTGGTTACCGGGCTTGGGGAAGGCAAAAAAATCAAAACCATCCCCCAGACTTCTCGGATATTGACTGCAGGACTTGCAAGTCCCTTATGCACACCGCTCGGGCATATTGTTCTCCGCCGAAAGCTTGACAGGCCTTTTGTGCTTAGTTATGGTTGCTGACGTAGGATTGGACAGTGGCCGTTTGTGGGAGGGGCTTAGCAAAGGGTCAGTTAGAGCTCCTGCCCCTTTAAGGCTCCATGGGTCTGGTCTGCCCTGATTGGTTGACAGGCCTAGTGTGCCGTAATAGAGTGGTGCAGGCAAGACATATTTTTGTAGACCAACATGGAAGTTAGCATCACGCTGGCTCCCTTGACTGCAAGCCTACACTTTACAGGATTTTTCACTGTGTTTTGGATCATTGCAGATAATAAGATCTGTAGCGAACAAGAAATTATGAAAAAAATCTCATTTGCATGTGTTCACCATGAACCTTATTTCAAGCACTTGTCTGAAACTAGCATTCTTAATCTCATTTATTCTGGGCGGTTGAGAAATGCTAACTCACTTCCACGCTTGTGGACTCATTTATGTAACACCATGTTGTCAATGACTCTGCATTGATTCTATGGTCTCTCCTCTGCACTGGGCTTGCTACCATGAACCAATAGGCTTGGACTGATGTTGAGACAAGAAAAGCACAATATGGGTTCTTTAACTCAAAAGATGACCTCTTTGAAGGGGACTTTAACTTGACTTTTTAACACCAGAATAAAATATTTGCCATCGGGGTCTATGATGTTATTGATGATTTCCAGGCCACTACAATCTGCAAACCTTAAAGGTTATATAACCATTCACAAAACTGACATCTAAAAATCTGGTCATATAAAAGTTTTGCCAGACTTTTAGAAATGATAACAAGCTAATGAATAAAATCATGAATGAAATATGACAAAATGAAATATGAAACATTTCATAAAGAATGAATGAAGGCACATATAGAGCCTTACAATCTATGACCTCTTTCATTGACAAATCCTTACAGAAGTGTCACACCTTTGGCAGTCCAGTTAGAATGAAGTATTCTGGTTTAAAGCTAAGAATATCTTCTATTCAAACTAATACCTGATGTGGACTTTGTGTGTACTAAACTGTTGTGGCCACCTTCACTTCCACTTGCACTTTTGATTCACCTCGTCTATTGCAATTTCCTCAGAAGGAGGTCCTGAAGGGAGTGGACCGTTTTCTGTCTCTCTGTACCATCATAAATCATTTCCCTTAGTCCTGATGACTGTGCATCTGTGGTTACTTTCTCCACATCCAGGTTTGTCTGCAGCCATCCTGTCACTGAGTAATATCCGACTGAATGAACTCCAACATGTGAAAGTGTGAAATCTGCTGGTGTGGTCTCCCCACGTTGTTGTCTTTTTGTGGTGGTCCTCTACAGGAGAGATGTGGAAATACTTTCAGTTTTTTTATTCTTGGTTACAGGAAGTTCTGGGTCTGACGGTGTGAAAATGTTGTAAGATTATAGTAACAGTACTGAAGCTGGAACCTGGAGGTGACTAGCTTAGCATGGTGACTGGGAAGGGGAGGGGGACTTTAGCATGAATCAATCCAAAACTTAAATAGTAATAATAAAAAAAACTAGCCAGCTTCTTTAAAAACAAAGAAATGGCAAAATATATCACACAATGAAAGTGCTATCACAACAGGCAGGGTCTGTCAAGTGGCTTATGTGCAACTGGAAGGTGGTTAGTTTGTTGGATACCCAGCATTGTTACACATCAAAAATATGCAGAGGTGCATGTACGAAATGGCTTTATCGCATCCAATGATCCCTCAGTCACTCATTTAAAAACTTAGTCACTAAATTTTCCAGCTGAGCTGTGTTTCGTCATGCTTTTACTTTGTAATTTTTACTGACTTAAACTAAGGATACTACGATCAAAAAGCAACTTTTTATAGCTCAAGGGAGCTATAAAAAGTTGTCAAGTTTGGCATCTCAAGTGTTGCACAATACCTTTCCTGCTTCAGCACCCAGACTGTAGTCAGAATGCACAGGGGGAGCTTATTGTCTGCTCTATGGCCAAAGGTGTTGCTAAGCTTAGGGGCAACACCCGTAACTTGTCAGACCACAAACGTGGCAAACAAAACACTTGGGATCCTGCTGAAAGTATAAGAAAGCAGTTCCAAGTTGTCTTTTTTTGATATTTCATGGTGCAGATATCTGAACGCTGCTTCTGAACAGTTTCTGAAGACCTTCACCCTGGCAGGAGTTTTTGAGAATGCCCATTTATATTGACCTCAGATGCTGTTTGTGCACAGAAGACCAAAAACCACAGGAAAAGCTTCATATTCAAAATTACCCACAAGTGTGAGGCCATGGCATGAGAAAACTTTGCAGGAGGAGGTCCCCCCAGATAAGAGTTTTATGCTTACTCTTATTGCAAAGTTTGGGCTGCACTGTGCTTAGTTTGATTATATTTATTGGTTTATGAACTACCATTCCTCCAAACCCCACATGGGATTAACAACTTCCTTAATGGATGGGAGATAGATGAATCATTCTTGACTTGACCGCTGTGTTGCCTGTGAGTTGTTTTTTTTTTTTTTTCAACAATATGAGACATTCAAAGGAGTGGCAGTGTCCTTACTCGACATCAGTGTGGGAGCAAGAAGCCTATATGCATTAGTGCATGTAAAGAAAGACTCCCTTGCATCCAATGAACCCTGACAGTAGTTTTAATTTCATTAGTTTCACTGTGTTGATTTCATGTGTAACTTACTCAGTTGGGTAAAAAAAAATATTTTCTCAAAAACTGCTCTTGTTTTGCCTTCATGCTGTGATTTGTGTGAGCTTTGGTTGCCTTCTTGTATTAAGAAAACATGTTTATGCTTAAAGGGAAGAATGTAAGGAACTTCCAGCAGGTAGTGACAACACCTTAACCACACTGAAGGTAAATGAAACAGAATAAGAGGACAATGAGAAGATGTCATGTTTGAAATATCAGGGTATAGATTTCTTTTGACTGCACTGAGCAGCCTGTGAGTTTTTTTTTTTTCACTGCAATAAGACATTCACAGGAGTGGCAGTGTCCTTACTCTACATTGGTGTTGGAGCAAAAAAAACACAACAGTCCATTGTGACTTGCCTTTAATGGGGGTTGGGGGGGCCTCTCTGCATTGGCTATGTGGGGTCATAGTTTATCTCACACATAACTTTGTTCTCATTTATCTTATCTACGTTTGGGCCGCCCTGTGCTTGATAGGTTGACATAATATTTATTGGTTTATGATCTACCACTCCTGCAATTCCCACAACACAGATAATGGATGAGAGAAAGATGATTAACTTGCATTTTCTCCTTTGAAGGGAAATTCATTTTTTTATATTAAATAAGAAACCAGACAGTGATATGAGGGTGTGTGTGTGGGTGTGTCAGTTGGTGCTCTGCTGCTGTGCTGACTTTAGTTGTAGTCGATGAGCAGCAGCCGCTTCTCAGTGTTCACATTACTGTAATCAAACCGTGCTGGCACCATTTCCTCTGTTCCTCTCCCACTTCAGCCTTCATGCTGCAGGATTATTGCACAGTACCATAGAGGATGCTGTTGTAGATGTCAGGCTTAAATAGGACTTTTTACTTGTGCAGATTTTTGCATGTGGGCTCATTTTGGTTAAAGTATTCAGCCTAATATGCAACAAATGGCAGAACTTTTTGACAGCAGCAAAAAAGTTCAATCAGATTACCTCTTGCTGTATTTCATCGACTCCAGCACAAAAAAGATCTGCAAATAAAAAAACTCTCTACTGTGCAAACCTTTAGAAGTAGCACTCTCACCAGAAACACAAAAATAAGGCCATGACAAAGTTGTTAAGCATAGATTAGACTTTTAGGTGTTTAGGTTTTTACATTTAACATTATACATTTACATTTAAACTAGAAAAGCACTCACAAAGAGCAGACCTCCGCCAAGCAGCTCAGTTTCAGCAGTGGCTCTTCCACAACCCCAGTGAAATATACAATTCTGAACACCAGATCCAGAATAGCCAGGATCCCAACCAAACTCAACATATACATGGAGGTTGTTATCCTGTATGAACACAACAAGTTTTGGGAACATCACTTAATATTTTGATTTTATATGAATTAATGAATGTTGTCAATGTGATTTCCCATTATAAAGTCCAATGCTTTTTTTTGTTGACATCAATCTAGATTGGATCCGGATGAAATTTACCTTGATGATAGAGACATGGACCCCATATTATCCTGTAAAATTGGAAGTAAATCTGTTGAAAAATGGCAGAGATATGATTTTAAAAAATTCCACTTAATGTTAACTTATGGTGTTTTTAAAAATGTTGTGAATTATTTGCATCCGGACAGATATACATATCACCACAAAAATCAAATAATTTCTAAGTTGGGCAATTACCAACATCTCCTGAAAATTTCAGCAAAATCCGTCCAGTAGTTTTTGCGTAATCTTGCTAACAAACAAACAAACAGACAGAACACAACACAACCTTCTTGTCAAGTAACTAATCATTACTTCACTTATTATCTCACACACTCCTAAACTTAGTTTTTCCTGCCTTCAAGAACAGAAAATGTAAAAAAAAATATTGTTTTATTCTAACTGCCTCAAAAATAGAATTGAAACTAGAAGAGCTCCTCTGTCAATGCATTTCCAACATTGTCAGGCCGATTGTTGTCAAAAATGTGGAAAACTACATTATCTCACAGTGTAAAGAAGTCAAAATCACCACCAAAATCCTTCTACTTCTTCCATGGCCCGTGAACAACATCCCCTGAAAATGTTATGAAACTCCTTTAGCAACCTTTTGAATTAATAGCGAAAATGTGAAAAGCTTTCCTTTTAGCAATGTCAACAAATCCTTTAAAAAGTTCCTGGAGCTGCATCCTGAGTCAGATTACCACCAAAATGTGATCACATCTTCCTTGTGCTATGACCAGCATTTTCAGAAAACTGCATCAAAATCTGTTCATTAATTTGGGATTTATCCTGTTCATGATCAAACAAACTAACTTACTAAAAGTATTCCAAGAGCACAAACCTTTGCCAAAGCATTTCCAACATTGTCAGCCGAGTTATTGCCAAACAATATGGAAAACTCACCGATCTCACAATATTAA
This sequence comes from Cetoscarus ocellatus, assembly GCA_037902135.1. Lineage (NCBI taxonomy): Eukaryota > Metazoa > Chordata > Actinopteri > Labriformes > Labridae > Cetoscarus > Cetoscarus ocellatus. The sequence goes on from JBAMNC010001680.1 coordinate 13,179, forward strand.
ATCATTAAAAAAATTCCTTGATCAAAATCCTTGTTTGGATCACCACCAAAATATTATTACTTCTTCCTTGTGCCATGACCAACATTTACTGAAAATGTCATAGAAATCTTTTTGAGAACTTACTGTGATTTTAGTGAAAATGTGGACAGCTATCTTGCATGGTTGAAATTTTCAAGCTGTGGTTCACGGTGACACCGTATAATTGTCCAATCCCTGGCTATAACCACACACAACCTTACCTTAAACTGTTGCTTTAAGGTGTGCAGGTTTTTATAGGTTGCGTTGTCATTTTGCACCTGTTTCCAGTAATGATTCAAAAAAGGAATTTGTTACCTCCGCCAACGAGGTTATGTTTCTGCCTTTGTCTGTTTATTTATTTGTTTGTTAGCAAGATTACAAAAAAACGCTGGACAGATTTTGCTGAAATTTTCAGGAGATGTTGGTAATGGCCCAACTTAGAAATGATTTGATTTTGGTGGTGATCCAGATAACCGCCATTAACGAATTATTGTTTTTGCTCAATAACTGTGAAACTAATAATGATATCAAAATGATTCTGAGTGCTAAGTGTGGGTTTTCAGGGTCAAGGAGTCATATTATGATGGTAACTTTGTTATGGAACTACTGATTATAGATGTAAAAGCAATATGTGAGCTACCTTGGTGGAGGTTTGCGCTCTTCAAGTGCTTTCTAGTTCATTTATTTATTTATTTGGTGCAAGCAAGATTACGAAAATGCGTATCACTCAAAAGTCATAAAGCAAAATTCAAGCAGAGGTAAAATCCCTCATGGCTTCATTTTAAGATTTTGCCCTGTATATGACCTCACACATGCCCGCTGTGTTTGCAGGGTGCAGCTTTCAGCAGCATCACTGACCCATCACTCTGCAGGGTGGGTGTGTCACATGAGGAGTAAGTGGACCCCAGCAACTACAGCTGCTGTCTTACCTGCAAAAACGCTACAGCAGACTCTTTTTCCTCCTCTCTCCCCTTTATTTGAGAAATGATTTAATCAGTTAAACTTTATAACCTGCATCTTGGAGCTGCTATCCAAGGTTTCATCCTCACTAAAATGAGTCAAATGTGTTTGTTTGTTCCATTTCCTCGGCACAGTTCCCCTCTGAGTGATACAATAATAATGTGCTTGGCAGAAAACTTCCCAATGTCAGGCTCATTTTTTACTTATTCACACTCACTGTGCAATCACACGTCCAAAAAACACTTGATGTGTTTGTGAGCCTGCAGGTGGAGCAGTAGCATCAGCTTTGGCTGCGTTGGCCTCTCCCTGACTGGAAGAAGAGCTGCTGACTGGAACATATCCCCTCCTCTCCCCCCCCCCCCCCACCGCCTCTGCTCAGCTCTGCAGAGGGAAAACACTTATTCAGCTCTTATGGGAGAACCCCGTCTCTGGGGTGAGCAGGGCCGAGGATATCACCAGCAGACTCTCACATCTCGTCCTCATCGCTCTCTGGCACACATGAAACATTTTACTATGATACATGTATTGATTTTCTGATAATTATGGTAAAATCTATCAATCAGTTTTCCTATGATGGTGCTGATTGTTCTACATTATTAGAAGCTTCCTTCCTTTAATGAGTCAAAGCGTATTTGCTCTGGAGTGTTACATCTGCAGAGTGTTGAGGAGAGGGATGAGTGAATGTGCTTAAATGGACTTGAGCTTTTCATCATCTGACTGCTCAAAGTGCTATTACACCATATGTCTCACAAACCCACTAACATCCATTGATTCAGTGGTAGAGTCAGGCATCCCTTATTCATAATGATAGGGGTTTGATACCCAACCACTGCTGCCACATGTAGATGTGTCCTTAGGCAAAATGCTTCTTCACTTCTGTTGATTCGAATCTTGTACAGCACCTTTCTCTCTGGGCATGAATGAGTTTTCCAAGAACTCTGGATTCCTAATCTGGACCATTCAATATATTTTACTAGTCCATCTGAATAACAGTCCATAATAATAATAATAACTAGAAAAGCACTCAGAGAGCGCAGACCTCCGCCAAGCAGCTTCGGTCCACTTTGGTGAAAATGGTCCTATCTGGCAATGTTAAAGAATCCTTTAAAAAAATTCCTGGATCCAGACGGTGATCCGGATCACCCCCAAAATTTATTCAGTTCTTCCATATCCCATTTCTGACAATTCCTGAAAATTTCATCCAAATCTGTTCAGAACTTTTCAAGTTATTTTGAACACAAACACACAAACAGACAGACAGACAGATAAACGCCAGCAAAAACATAACCTCCTTGGCGGAGGTAAAAATATCGTGAATTTTTATAGCGAATTTCAAGAAACCCAAGGATGCCTTAGAGAACACATAGACATGGACGAACTATGTGGGGGTAGGATGAGTGTGAGGGGTGGTTTAATGAGGACTGTATGCTGTGTTGAAGAGGTTGTGCTTGAGACATTTTTTGAAAATGTCCAGAGGTGAAGCGCTATGGATGTCTGCATGGAGAGTGCTTCAGAGGGTGGGGGCTGCAGCACTGAAGGCTCTGTCTCCATAGGTTCAGGTTTGGTTTTGGGTGTGGAAAGATGGCCGGTTTCTGAAGGTCGAAGGTTTGGATGGAGGAGATCAGAAAGGTACCGAGGAGCCAGGGCATGGACAGATTTGTATGTGAGGATGAGGATTTATAGTTGATGCGGGACATGCTAGTGCAGTGCGGGTGAGGACTCTAGCTGCAGAGTTTTGGACATACTAGAGCTAAATACTTATTTTATTCAAATGTCATTTCATGAGATTTAGATTCTGGCCGAACCTTAAGAAAATATAGAGTTGGGGTGAAATTTGTTTTTTTTTTCTCAGCAATATGAAATAATTACATCAGTTACATGATGTACTGAGATAATGTTCTTAAACGTACTGTACTCGGTTTAGCTTATTGGATAGAATTAAACTTTATTTTTCAGTCCATTAACAGTCCTTGTTTAGTTTGTTTATTAGTTTGTGAGCATGATAACTTAAAAGTTAAAACCAGTTAATTTTTCAATTCTTCGATTGTCATTTAAAAATCGAAAGAACGAAGGATACACAGATTTATGAAATACAATTGTGATTACTAATGAAATCTAAAAAAAGTTTATATTCAGAGTATATACTCATTCATTAATTGTTTTTTAGTTATGTTTGTAAGATCTGATTGTGCTAAGTCCTAAGGCACACCTGGACTTTCCTCAAGGCACATGCCACACCACCAGTAATGCCTTAATAATACATCAATGCAACATTTATAACTGAGATTATAGATTATTAATGAATAATTAATACCTGCTTCATAGATGTTAGCTACTGTAAGCGTGTAGTTTTGCTGTTACCATCTGTATAAATCAGACAATACATTAACTTATTATTGCCAATTATCAGCTTGATATGATCATGTGAAGTCAGTGTCAGTGCACAGAGCGGCCTGAGGGCAGTGATAACTGTCTGAGCTCAGTTGCTGGGTGAACGACCTTCTCTGCAGCCTGGCAACACCCTTACACCTTCACGTGCCCCTGCAGAACCTAACAGCCCCCCCTCTCTTTATCCTCCTGCTCTTCCTCTCCTTCCTCTTTTACAACACACTCACACCAAACCCTCACCCTCCCCTACTTCTGCACATGAATAATGCAGGGGGCCTCCTCGATCGTCGCTACCAACATGCCACGGCATGTTTTATTCACACCAAAGTCAGACAGATCCCCCCCACCCCACCCCTCCTCACGATGCCCATATCCGTGAGCCGCCGTCGACCTCAAGGACGTCAGCGTCAGTTCACAGAGTCTACTCCATGCTCATACACAGAGAAATCAAGGGACAGGATTGGACCTAAAAAGGTACAAAGGCTTTGTCGCCCCAGCTGTACCCTAGCAGGGTACAAGCATGTACCTCTTAATATTGGTACATTTTAGTACCTTCCACTCAGTACCTCTAAAAGAACATTTATGGACCCCAAGGGACAAATATGTACCCCATAAGAAGGTACATAATTAGTACCTAATGAGCGACAGTGTATTTTGTACATTAATGAGGCAAAATTATACCCTTAAAAAAAAACAAAACAAATACAGATATCAAACCAAGTTTATTAAACCATTTAACATCATAGAAAAATTCAGATTTCACGTTTACTGATCTGCATCTACATCTTTTTGGTGGACCAATTTGTCAGTTTAAGTTTAAGCATTAAAAAAGCAGTGCTTTTCAATAATGGTGTGAGTGGCAGTCACCTATGCGAGGTGTACCAAATTCTGGCTGATGTGCATGAACAAGTCCAACATGCTGAATTAACCAGAGTAAAAGCCCATTGGTTACACTTTGGGATTGGGTGCAGCTGAGGCATAATGACCTAGCACAGGTTTATTGCTCGAACTTAAGTCACTTGCAGTGTGTTTTTGAGGTGCAGCGGGCTAGCAAAATACATACTGAAGGCTGTTACGAAGGCCTCATCAAGGCATGTGCACTGACACACACCTACTTCACCTACACCTACACCTTTCACCCCACTGAGCCCTCCTCCGGTGATGGCTACTTTCCAGTCTTCATCCATCAGCTGTATGGTTGGATGGGGTGCAGCAGGTTCACCCTTCGAAAAGAAAAACCTGCAAAAAGAAAAAAAAAAAACAACTCGAGAAAAGTGTACATTTTTGAAGTGCAGGAACTAGAAGGTAACAATGTTTTGTGTATAAGGAGAAGGTTTTTTGAACAATATATATGTTAAAAAAAAAAGTATTCTGAGATAATTTTTTAAACTGCTTGGTCCAGACAAGTGACCCTGTGGATTTTCCTGGTTGAAAGGTGTTAGAAATGTGGGCTAGCTTAAGTACACAATCCAACAAAGTATATCAAAGACTTTCTCGTTTCTATTTTACTCAGAATTATTACAGAATTAATACATATAAGGGTAGAGCTGAAAAGCCCACATGCCTACGCAAAGTAAAATATTCATACTGCAAATGAATCTATTCTTAAAAATATGCTAAAAAGTGACATTTTGGCTCCTGTTCAGGGAGGAGAATATGCTAGTGCAGACCGTGTGGTCATATTTGGCTTACAAATGGACTTATGAGCCTTTTTCTCTCAGCTCACCCTTTGAAAAAACCCTCATGCTAAAATATGACTTTTTCCCATTTGGACTCCGAAAAAAAAATATGCTCAAACATGAATTTTGGGGTGTTAAAAGGCTGAAACACATGCTAGTGCAGAAGGTTTGGTCATATTTGGCTTGAAAATGGACTTATAAGCCTTTTTCTCTCAGCTCAGGAATTGAAAAAACACTAAGGCTAACATATGACTTTTTTTCCATTTTGGACTATGAAAAAAAATATGCTCAAACATGACTTTTTGGGTGTAAAACAGGCCAAAAATCATGCTAGTGCAGACGGTTTGGTCATATTTTGCTTGAAAATGGACTTATGAGCCTTTTTCTCTCAGCTCAGGATTTGAAAAAACACGAAGGCTAACCTATGACTTTTTTTCCATTGAGGACTACCAAAAAAAAAATGCTCAAACATGACTTTTTAGATGTAAAACAGGCCAAAAATCATGCTAGTGCAGATGGTTTGGTCATATTTTGCTTCAAAATTGACTTATGAGAACTTTTTCTCTCAGCTCAGGATTTGAAAAAACACTAAGGCTAACATATGACTTTTTTTCCATTTAGGACTCCAAAAAAAAATATGCTTAAACATGACTTGTTGGGTGTAAAACAGGCCAAAAACCATGCTAGTGCAGATGGTTTGTCATATTTGGCTTCAAAATGGACTTTGTCATGGCCGCCATGGTGTTTTGGTGTCTCTCTTTCTCCCTTGAGTGAGTGCTCTTGTATGTGTGAGTGCATGTGTAGGTGCCTTCCTCTGCATGCTCTCAGATTGCCTCTGCTGCAAGAGATTCCTGATCCTGTCCACCTGCTCTGGGGAACCTTGATTGTCCCAGATGATCCACAAGCCCTTCACCAGTCAGTAAGGAACGACTGAGAAGCAGTTTAAGAAGCTGGCGGACCTAACGCTCCTCTGCAGGCTGGAGCCAGTGTGCTCGTGTGCCTCGTCTCGTTAGAAACCATTATAAGAATCTTTGACAACATTGTAAAGTTGGTGAGGCACAAGTTAACTGAAACTTTGTAACTTTTGAGCACACTACAAACACTAGATCATTTCTCTGTTAGACACATTAAGGTTAGTGGGCAGTGTTTACTTTTGTAATTATTTCTCGTTTGATTGGATAGGTGTTGTTTTCTAAAAACTCTAGTCTCTCTTTAGTTGGATCCTTCTTGTTGTTTGTCACAAATTTGAAGGTGTAATAAATAAATTTATGTAACAACTGAAAATCTTGGCTTTTATGTCACTTCCCTTTACCCAAACAATCTAGTCAAAACAACGTAAGAGCCTTTTTCCCTCAGCTCAGGATTTGAAAAACCAATCATGCTAACATATGTTTTTTTCAATTTCAGAGTCTGACAAAAACCTGCTCAAACATGAGTTTTTGGGTGTAAAACAGGCCAAAAAACATACTAGTGCAGACGGTTTGGTCATATTTTGCTTCCAAATGGACTTATGAGCCTGTTTCTCTCAGATCAGGATTTGAAAAAACACTAAGGCTAACATATGACTTTTTTTCCATTGAGGACTACCAAAAAAAATATGCTCAAACATGACTTTTTAGATGTAAAACAGGCCAAAAATCATGCTAGTGCAGACGGTTTGGTCATATTTTGCTTCCAAATGGACTTATGAGCCTTTTTCTCTCAGCTCAGGATTTGAAAAAACACTAAGGCTAACCTATGACTTTTTTTCCAATTAGGATTCCCGAAAAAAAATATGCTCAAACATGACTTTTTAAATGAAAAACAGGCCAAAAATCATGCTTGTGCAGACGGTTTGGTCATATTTTGCTTCCAAATGGACTTATGAGCCTTTTTCTCTCAGCTCAGGATTTGAAAAAACACTAAGGCTAACCTATGACTTTTTTTCCAAATAGGATTCCCGAAAAAAAATATGCTCAAACATGACTTTTTAAATGAAAAACAGGCCAAAAATCATGCTTGTGCAGACAGTTTGGTCATATTTTGCTTCAAAATGGACTTATGAGCCTTTTTCTCTCAGCTCAGGATTTGAAAAAACACTAAGGCTAACATATGACTTTTTTTCCAAGTAGGTCTCCGAAAAAAAAATATGCTCAAACATGACTTTTTGGGTGTAAAACAGGCCAAAAAACATGCTAGTGCAGATGGTTTGGTCATATTTTGCTTGAAAATGGACTTATGAGCATTTTTCTCTCAGCTCAGGATTTGAAAAAACACTAAGGCTAACCTATGACTTTTTTTCCATTGAGGACTACCAAAAAAAAATATGCTCAAACATGACTTTTTAGATGTAAAACAGGCCAAAAATCATGCTAGTGCAGACGGTTTGGTCATATTTTGCTTCAAAATGGACTTATGAGCCTTTTTCTCTCAGCTCAGGATTTGAAGAAACACTAAGGCTAACATATGACTTTTTTTTAAATTTGGACATAGAAAAAAAATATGCTCAAACATGACTTTTTAGATGTAAAACAGGCCAAAAATCATGCTAGTGCAGACGGTTTGGTCATATTTTGCTTGAAAATGGACTTATGAGCCTTTTTCTCTCAGCTCAGGATTTGAAGAAACACTAAGGCTAACATATGACTTTTTTTCCATTTAGGACTCCGAAAAATAAAATGCTTAAACATGACTTTTTAGATGTAAAACAGGCCAAAAATCATGCAGTGCAGACGGTTTGGTCATATTTTGCTTCCAAATGGACCTATGAGCCTTTTTGTCTCAGCACAGGATTTGAAAAAACACTAAGGCTAACATATGACTTTTTTGTCAATTTGGACTCCGAAAAAAAAAAGCTCAAACATGACTTTTTAGATGTAAAACAAGCCAAAAATCATGCTAGTGCAGATGGTTTGGTCATATTTTGCTTCAAAATTGACTTATGAGCCTTTTTCTCTCAGCTCAGGATTCGAAAAAACACTAAGGCTAACATATGACTTTTTTTCCATTGAGGACTACCAAAAAAAAAATGCTCAAACATGACTTTTTAGATGTAAAACAGGCCAAAAATCATGCTAGTGCAGACGGTTTGGTCATATTTTGCTTGAAAATGGACTTATGAGCCTTTTTCTCTCAGCTCAGGATTTGAAAAAACACTTAGGCTAACCTATGACTTTTTTTCCATTTTGGACTCCGAAAAAAAAATGCTCAAACATGACTTTTTAGATGTAAAACAGGCCAAAAATCATGCTAGTGCAGACGGTTTGGTCATATTTTTGCTTCCAAATGGACTTATGAGCCTTTTTCCCTCAGCTCAGGATTTGAAAAAACACTAAGGCTAACCAATGACTTTTTTTCCAATTAGGACTCCCGAAAAAAAATATGCTCAAACATGACTTTTTAGATGTAAAACAGGCCAAAAATCATGCTAGTGCAGACGGTTTGGTCATATTTTGCTTGAAAATGGACTTATGAGCCTTTTTCTCTCAGCTCAGGATTTGAAAAAACACTAAGGCTAACCTATGACTTTTTTTCCAATTAGGTCTCTGAAAAAAAATATGCTCAAACACGACTTTTTAGATGTAAAACAGGCCAAAAATCATGCTAGTGCAGACGGTTTGGTCATATTTTGCTTGAAAATGGACTTATGAGCCTTTTTCTCTCTGCTCAGGATTTGAAAAAACACTAAGGCTAACATATGACTTTTTTTTCAATTAGGACTCCCGGAAAAAAATGTGCTCAAACATGACTTTTTAGATGTAAAACAGGCCTAAAATCATGCAGTGCAGACGGTTTTGTCATGTTTTACTTGAAAATGGACTTATGAGCCTTTTTCTCTCAGCTCAGGATTTGAAAAAACACTAAGGCTAACATATGACTTTTTTTCCATTGAGGACTACCAAAAAAAATATGCTCAAACATGACTTTTTAGATGTAAAACAGGCCAAAAATCATGCTAGTGCAGACGGTTTGGTCATATTTTGCTTCCAAATGGACTTATGAGCCTTTTTGTCTCAGCTCAGGATTTGAAAAAACACTAAGGCTAACCTATGACTTTTTTTCCATTCTGAACTCCGAAAAAAATGTGCTCAAACATGACTTTTTAGATGTAAAACAGGCCAAAAATCATGCTAGTGCAGACGGTTTGGTCATATTTTGCTTGAAAATGGACTTATGAGCCTTTTTCTCTCAGCTCAGGATTTGAAAAAACACGAAGGCTAACCTATGACTTTTTTTCCATTGAGGACTACCAAAAAAAAAATGCTCAAACATGACTTTTTAGATGTAAAACAGGCCAAAAATCATGCTAGTGCAGATGGTTTGGTCATATTTTGCTTCAAAATTGACTTATGAGAACTTTTTCTCTCAGCTCAGGATTTGAAAAAACACTAAGGCTAACATATGACTTTTTTTCCATTTAGGACTCCAAAAAAAAATATGCTTAAACATGACTTGTTGGGTGTAAAACAGGCCAAAAACCATGCTAGTGCAGATGGTTTGTCATATTTGGCTTCAAAATGGACTTTGTCATGGCCGCCATGGTGTTTTGGTGTCTCTCTTTCTCCCTTGAGTGAGTGCTCTTGTATGTGTGAGTGCATGTGTAGGTGCCTTCCTCTGCATGCTCTCAGATTGCCTCTGCTGCAAGAGATTCCTGATCCTGTCCACCTGCTCTGGGGAACCTTGATTGGCCCAGATGATCCACAAGCCCTTCACCAGTCAGTAAGGAACGACTGAGAAGCAGTTTAAGAAGCTGGCGGACCTAACGCTCCTCTGCAGGCTGGAGCCAGTGTGCTCGTGTGCCTCGTCTTGTTAGAAACCATTATAAGAATCTTTGACAACATTGTAAAGTTGGTGAGGCACAAGTTAATTGAAACTTTGTAACTTTTGAGCACACTACAAACACTAGATCATTTCTCTGTTAGACACATTAAGGTTAGTGGGCAGTGTTTACTTTTGTAATTATTTCTCGTTTGATTGGATAGGTGTTGTTTTCTAAAAACTCTAGTCTCTCTTTAGTTGGATCCTTCTTGTTGTTTGTCACAAATTTGAAGGTGTAATAAATAAATTTATGTAACAACTGAAAATCTTGGCTTTTATGTCACTTCCCTTTACCCAAACAATCTAGTCAAAACAACGTAAGAGCCTTTTTCCCTCAGCTCAGGATTTGAAAAACCAATCATGCTAACATATGTTTTTTTCCATTTCAGAGTCTGACAAAAACCTGCTCAAACATGAGTTTTTGGGTGTAAAACAGGCCAAAAAACATACTAGTGCAGACGGTTTGGTCATATTTTGCTTCCAAATGGACTTATGAGCCTGTTTCTCTCAGATCAGGATTTGAAAAAACACTAAGGCTAACATATGACTTTTTTTCCATTGAGGACTACCAAAAAAAATATGCTCAAACATGACTTTTTAGATGTAAAACAGGCCAAAAATCATGCTTGTGCAGACGGTTTGGTCATATTTTGCTTCCAAATGGACTTATGAGCCTTTTTCTCTCAGCTCAGGATTTGAAAAAACACTAAGGCTAACCTATGACTTTTTTTCCAATTAGGATTCCCGAAAAAAAATATGCTCAAACATGACTTTTTAAATGAAAAACAGGCCAAAAATCATGCTTGTGCAGACAGTTTGGTCATATTTTGCTTCCAAATGGACTTATGAGCCTTTTTCTCTCAGCTCAGGATTTGAAAAAACACTAAGGCTAACCTATGACTTTTTTTCCAAATAGGATTCCCGAAAAAAAATATGCTCAAACATGACTTTTTAAATGAAAAACAGGCCAAAAATCATGCTTGTGCAGACAGTTTGGTCATATTTTGCTTCCAAATGGACTTATGAGCCTTTTTCTCTCAGCTCAGGATTTGAAAAAACACTAAGGCTAAGATATGACTTTTTTTCCAAGTAGGTCTCCGAAAAAAAAATATGCTCAAACATGACTTTTTGGGTGTAAAACAGGCCAAAAAACATGCTAGTGCAGACGGTTTGGTCATATTTGGCTTCCAAATGGACTTATGAGCCTTTTTCTCTCAGCTCAGGATTTGAAAAAACACTAAGGCTAACATATGACTTTTTGTTCAATTTGGACTCCGAAAAAAAAATATGCTCAAAAATGACTTTTTGGGTGTAAAACAGGCCAAAAATCATGCTAGTGCAGACGGTTTGGTCATATTTTGCTTCAAAATGGACTTATGAGCCTTTTTCTCTCAGCTCAGGATTTGAAGAAACACTAAGGCTAACATATGACTTTTTTTTAAATTTGGACATAGAAAAAAAATATGCTCAAACATGACTTTTTAGATGTAAAACAGGCCAAAAATCATGCTAGTGCAGACGGTTTGGTCATATTTTGCTTGAAAATGGACTTATGAGCCTTTTTCTCTCAGCTCAGGATTTGAAGAAACACTAAGGCTAACATATGACTTTTTTTCCATTTAGGACTCCGAAAAATAAAATGCTTAAACATGACTTTTTAGATGTAAAACAGGCCAAAAATCATGCAGTGCAGACGGTTTGGTCATATTTTGCTTCCAAATGGACCTATGAGCCTTTTTGTCTCAGCTCAGGATTTGAAAAAACACTAAGGCTAACATATGACTTTTTTTTCAATTTGGACTCCGAAAAAAAAAAGCTCAAACATGACTTTTTAGATATAAAACAAGCCAAAAATCATGCTAGTGCAGATGGTTTGGTCATATTTTGCTTGAAAATTGACTTATGAGCCTTTTTCTCTCAGCTCAGGATTCGAAAAAACACTAAGGCTAACATATGACTTTTTTTCCATTGAGGACTACCAAAAAAAAATGCTCAAACATGACTTTTTAGATGTAAAACAGGCCAAAAATCATGCTAGTGCAGACGGTTTGGTCATATTTTGCTTGAAAATGGACTTATGAGCCTTTTTCTCTCAGCTCAGGATTTGAAAAAACACTAAGGCTAACCTATGACTTTTTGTTCAATTTGGACTCCAAAAATATGCTCAAACATGACTTTTTAGATGTAAAACAGGCCAAAAATCATGCTAGTGCAGACGGTTTGGTCATATTTTGCTTGAAAATGGACTTATGAGCCTTTTTCTCTCAGCTCAGGATTTGAAAAAACACTTAGGCTAACCTATGACTTTTTTTCCATTTTGGACTCCGAAAAAAAAATGCTCAAACATGACTTTTTAGATGTAAAACAGGCCAAAAATCATGCTAGTGCAGACGGTTTGGTCATATTTTTGCTTCCAAATGGACTAATGAGCCTTTTTCTCTCAGCTCAGGATTTGAAAAAACACTAAGGCTAACCTATGACTTGTTTTCCATTTAGGACTCCCAAAAAAAAATATGCTCAAACATGACTTTTTAGATGTAAAACAGGCCAAAAATCATGCCAATGCAGACGGTTTGGTCATATTTTGCTTGAAAATGGACTTATGAGCCTTTTTCTCTCAGCTCAGGATTTGAAAAAACACTAAGGCTAACCTATGACTTTTTTTCCAATTAGGTCTCTGAAAAAAAATATGCTTAAACACGACTTTTTAGATGTAAAACAGGCCAAAAATCATGCTAGTGCAGACGGTTTGGTCATATTTTGCTTGAAAATGGACTTATGAGCCTTTTTCTCTCTGCTCAGGATTTGAAAAAACACTAAGGCTAACATATGACTTTTTTTTCAATTAGGACTCCCGGAAAAAAATGTGCTCAAACATGACTTTTTAGATGTAAAACAGGCCTAAAATCATGCAGTGCAGACGGTTTTGTCATGTTTTACTTGAAAATGGACTTATGAGCCTTTTTCACTCAGCTCAGGATTTGAAAAAACACTAAGGCTAACATATGACTTTTTTTCCATTGAGGACTACCAAAAAAAATATGCTCAAACATGACTTTTTAGATGTAAAACAGGCCAAAAATCATGCTAGTGCAGACGGTTTGGTCATATTTTGCTTCCAAATGGACTTATGAGCCTTGTCCTCTCAGCTCAGGATTTGAAAAAACACGAAGGCTAACCTATGACTTTTTTTCCATTGAGGACTACCAAAAAAAAAAATGCTCAAACATGACTTTTTAGATGTAAAACAGGCCAAAAATCATGCTAGTGCAGACGGTTTGGTCATATTTTGCTTGAAAATGGACTTATGAGCCTTTTTCTCTCAGCTCAGGATTTGAAAAAACACTAAGGCTAACCTATGACTTTTTTTCCAATTAGGTCTCTGAAAAAAAATATGCTCAAACATGACTTTTTAGATGTAAAGCAGGCCAAAAATCATGCTAGTGCAGACGGTTTGGTCATATTTTGCTTGAAAATGGACTTATGAGCCTTTTTCTCTCTGCTCAGGAATTGAAAAAACACTAAGGCTAACATATGACTTTTTTTTCAATCTGGACTCCGAAAAAATATGCTCAAACATGACTTTTTAGATGTAAAATAAGCCAAAAATCATGCTAGTGCAGATGGTTTGGTCATATTTTGCTTGAAAATGGACTTATGAGCATTTTTCTCTCAGCTCAGGATTTGAAAAAACACTAAGGCTAACCTATGACTTTTTTTCCATTGAGGACTACCAAAAAAAAATATGCTCAAACATGACTTTTTAGATGTAAAACAGGCCAAAAATCATGCTAGTGCAGACGGTTTGGTCATATTTTGCTTGAAAATGGACTTATGAGCCTTTTTCTCTCTGCTCAGGATTTGAAAAAACACGAAGGCTAACATATGACTTTTTTTCCATTGAGGACTACCAAAAAAAAATATGCTCAAACATGACTTTTTAGATGGAAAACAGGCCAAAAATCATGCTTGTGCAGACAGTTTGGTCATATTTTGCTTCCAAATGGACTTATGAGCCTTTTTCTCTCAGCTCAGGATTTGAAAAAACACTAAGGCTAACATATGACTTTTTTTCCATTGAGGACTACCAAAAAAAATATGCTCAAACATGACTTTTTAGATGTAAAACAGGCCAAAAATCAGGCTAGTGCAGACGGTTTTGTCATGTTTTGCTTGAAAATGGACTTATGAGCCTTTTTCTCTCAGCTCAGGATTTGAAAAAACATTATGGCTAATATATGACATTTTTTTCAATTTGGACTCCGAAAAAAAATATGCTCAAACATGACTTTTTAGATGTAAAACAGGCCAAAAATCGTGCTAGTGCAAACGGTTTGGTCATATTTTGCTTCCAAATGGACTTATGAGCCTTTTTCTCTCTGCTCAGGATTTGAAAAAACACTAAGGCTAACCTATGACTTTTTTTCCATTTTGGACTTAGAAAAAAAAATGCTCAAACATGACTTTTTAGATGTAAAACAGGCCAAAAATCATAATAGTGCAGACGGTTTGGTCATATTTTGCTTGAAAATGGACTTATGAGCCTTTTTCTCTCAGCTCAGGATTTGAAAAAACACTAAGGCTAACCTATGACTTGTTTTCCATTGAGGACTCCGAAAAAAAATATGCTGAAACATGACTTTTTAGATGTAAAAGAGGCCAAAAATCATGCTAGTGCAGACGGTTTGGTCATATTTTGCTTCCAAATGGACTTATGAGCCTTTTTCTCTCAGCTCAGGATTTGAAAAAACACTAAGGCTAACCTATGACTTTTTTTCCAATTAGGACTCCCGGAAAAAAATGTGCTCAAACATGACTTTTTAGATGTAAAACAGGCCAAAAATCATGCTAGTGCAGACGGTTTGGTCATATTTTGCTTCCAAATGGACTTATGAGCCTTTTTCTCTCAGCTCAGGATTTGAAAAAACACTAAGGCTAACCTATGACTTTTTTTTCCATTTAAGATTCCCAAAAAAATATGCTCAAACATGACTTTTTAGATGTAAAACAGGCCAAAAATCATGCTAGTTCAAACGGTTTGGTCATATTTTGCTTCAAATTGGACTTATGAGCCTTTTTCTCTCAGCTCAGGATTTGAAAAAACACTAAGGCTAACCTATGACTTCTTTTCCATTTTGGACTCCGAAAAAAAATATGCTCAAACATGACTTTTTAGATGTAAAACAGGCCAAAAATCGTGCTAGTGCAAACGGTTTGGTCATATTTTGCTTCCAAATGGACTTATGAGCCTTTTTCTCTCTGCTCAGGATTTGAAAAAACACTAAGGCTAACATATGACTTTTTTTCCATTTTGGACTTAGAAAAAAAAATGCTCAAACATGACTTTTTAGATGTAAAACAGGCCAAAAATCATGCTAGTGCAGACCGTTTGGTCATATTTTGCTTCCAAATGGACTTATGAGCCTTTTTCTCTCAGCTCAGGATTTGAAAAAACACTAAGGCTAACATATGACTTTTCTTCCAATTTGGACTCCGAAAAAAAATATGCTCAAACATGACTTTTTAAATGTAAAACAGGCCAAAAATCATGCTAGTGCAGATGGTTTGGTCATATTTTGCTTCAAAATTGACTTATGAGAACTTTTTCTCTCAGCTCAGGATTTGAAAAAACACTAAGGCTAACATATGACTTTTTTTCCATTTAGGACTCCAAAAAAAAATATGCTTAAACATGACTTTTTAGATGTAAAACAGGCCAAAAATCATGCTAGTGCAGACGGTTTGGTCATATTTTGCTTGAAAATGGACTTATGAGCCTTTTTCTCTCAGCTCAGGATTTGAAAAAACACTAAGGCTAACCTATGACTTTTTTTCGACTTTGGATTCCGAAAAAAAAATGCTCAAACATGACTTTTTAGATGTAAAACAGGCCAAAAATCATGCTAGTGCAGACGGTTTGGTCATATTTTGCTTCGAAATGGACTTATGAGCCTTTTTCTCTCAGCTCAGGATTTGAAAAAACACTAAGGCTAACCTATGACTTTTTTTTCAATTTGGACTGAAAAAAAAAATATGCTCAAACATGACTTTTTAGATGTAAAACAGGCCAAAAATCATGCTAGTGCAGATGGTTTGGTCATATTTGGCTTCAAAATGGACTTATGAGCCTTTTTCTCTCAGCTCAGGATTTGAAAAAACACTAAGGCTAACATATGACTTTTTTCCATTTAAGACTCCCAAAAAAAATATGCTCAAACATGACTTTTTAGATGTAAAACAGGCCAAAAATCATGCTAGTGCAGATGGTTTGGTCATATTTGGCTTGAAAATGGACTTATGAGCCTTTTTCTCTCAGCTCAGGATTTGAAAAAACACTAAGGCTAACCTATGACTTTTTTTCCACTTTGGACTCCGAAAAAAAATATGCTCAAACGTGACTTTTTAGATGTAAAGCAGGCCAAAAATCATGCTAGTGCAGACGGTTTGGTCATATTTGGCTTGAAAATGGACTTATGAGCCTTTTTCTCTCAGCTCAGGATTTGAAAAAACACTAAGGCTAACATATGACTTTTTTTCCAATTTGGACTCCGACAAAAAAATATGCTCAAACATGACTTTGTAGATGTAAAACAGGCCAAAAATCATGCTTGTGCAGACGGTTTTGTCATGTTTTGCTTGAAAATGGACTTATGAGCCTTTTTCTCTCAGCTCAGGATTTGAAAAAACACTAAGGCTAGCACATGAATATTTTTCCATTTTGGACTTAGAAAAAAAAATGCTTAAACATGACTTTTTAGATGTAAAACAGGCCAAAAATCATGCAGTGCAGACGAATTGGTGATATTTTGCTTCCAAATGGACCTATGAGCCTTTTTGTCTTAGCTCTGGATTTGAAAAAACACTAAGGCTAACATATGACTTTTTTTTCAATATGGACTACCAAAAAAATATGCTGAAACATGACTTTTTAGATGTAAAACAGGCCAAAAATCATGCTAGTGCAGACGGTTTGGTCATATTTTGCTTGAAAATGGACTTATGAGCCTTTTTCTCTCAGCTCAGGATTTGAAAAAACACTAAGGCCAACCTATGACTTTTTTTTCCATTAAAGACTCCCAAAAAAATATGCTCAAACATGACTTTTTAGATGTAAAACAGGCCAAAAATCATGCTTGTGCAGACGGTTTGGTCATATTTGGCTTGAAAATGGACTTATGAGCCTTTTTCTCTCAGCTCAGGATTTGAAAAAACACTAAGGCTAACATATGACTTTTTTTCCAATTTGGACTCCGACAAAAAAATATGCTCAAACATGACTTTTTTAGATGTAAAACAGGCCAAAAATCATGCTAGTGCAGACGGTTTGGTCATATTTTGCTTGAAAATGGACTTATGAGCCTTTTTCTCTCAGCTCAGGATTTGAAAAAACACTAAGGCTAACATATGAC
>JBAMNC010001682.1:0-228557 GCA_037902135.1 Cetoscarus ocellatus
TGATACTAATAAAAGAGCACATTACGTCCATCCTGTTCTCAAACTGAACTTATTCTTACTGTGACACACATTAAACAAGTCAGACATTTGATCTTCTTCTTTAAACTATGAATGTTTTTGTTTATACATTTATCTAAAAGTGAAAAAAGCTTCATTATGGCACCTCATTAGGTACAAACACTCACCGCATGCTAACGCAAACAGCTAACCAGCCAATCACATCACAACAATGCAATGCACTCAGGCATGTAGACAGATCAAGATGATCTGCCGATGCTCAAATTGAGCATGAGAACGGCGATTTAAGAGACTTTAGATGTGGTATTGTTGACAAAATAGGCTGAGTATGTCAGAAACTGCTGATCTACTGGGATTTTCACCACAACTATTTCTAGGGTTTACAGAGAATGGTCTGAAAAAAGAGAAAGCATCCAGTGAGCAGCGGCGCTCAGGCTGACTATGTCCTGTGGCCACAGAGGTCAGAGGAGAATGGTTAGAGTGACTTGAAATGACAGAAAGGCAACTCAACCACTCGTTTCTGCCAAAGATGCAGAAGAGCATTTCTGAATGGATAGCATGTTGAATCTTGAAGCGACTGCAGAAGTAGCAGAAGACCACATCAGGTGCTGCTCCTGTCAGCTGAGAGCAGGACACCAAGGCCACAATTTGGACTGGCTCCCCAAAATGAGACAACAGAAAATCCTGCCTGGTCTGGCGAGTCCTGATTCCTACTGATACATTCAGATGGTAGAGTCTGAATTTAGTGCACACAACATGAGCACATGGATGCATCCTGCTCTATATCAACAGGTCAGGCTGGTGGTGGTGGTGCAGTGGTGTGGGGGATGTTGCCTGGCACAGTCTGGGCCCCTTAGTACCAACTGAGCATCGTTTAAATGCCACAGCACTCTTGAGTATTGTTGCTGACCATGCCCATCTCTTTGTAACCACAGTGTAGGATCTTCTGATTGCTCCTCCCCGCAGGATAACAAACTATGTCAAAAAGTTAAAATCATCTCAAACTAGTTTCTTGAAACATGACAATGAGTTCACTGCACTAAGTGGCCTCCACAGTCACCAGATCTCAATCCAACAGCGCACCTTTGTTTACATGGTGGAAATCACTGAGGAATGTTTCCAGCACCTTGTTGAATCTTTGCCTTTAAGAATTAAGGCAGCACTGAAGGCAAAAGGGGGTCCAACACTATATGAGCAAGGTGTGCCTAATAAAGTGGCCCATGAGTGTGGATCACAAAACAAAATGTGGCCGTTTTTACAGAGCACATACAGTACTTTCTAACAGATATTGATGACTTAAATTTAACATGCTTGTACTCCTGTAAGGTGACCTTGGGTGACTTGAAAGGCGCCCCCAAATTAAAAAAAAAAAAAAAAAATGCTTGAGGAGGACCTTAAACAATATAAAAAGCACATTCCTCTGTGGTTCAGAACAAAAATCATCACTTCTTAAAGTTTACTTTGAACTTTAAGGAAGCAGAACGAAAAAACAAACAAAAATGCAAATAAAAAAGCTGAGAGGTCTTTTGGCTGATATATGTGCAAATGCATAGCCAGATATACTGGATGTACACGTTTACAAGAAATTCTACCAAATTATGTATTTTAAAATGGTTCCCGCAGATACCAATATTACGCTGATAATAATGCACGTCCTTTAAGGATGGGAATCAAAAAACAATTTCAGTTTTACATAAACATATGTGTATGTATTCACGTGTATAAGTTTAGTGTAGGACATATACAGATGTCGGATGTACATATGCATTATGTTGCCTTGACTAATTGTTGCTTGTTTTTTTTCCGTTTTTAAGTTAGAGATGAATAAAAAAAAAAAAAAAAAAAAGTTGAGAATCGACAATGCCCCCAGAAGGAATTAATATCATTAGTCTTTTTGCCTGACAGTTCTCTCCTTAATTCCTTCTTTGTGCTGTGCAGCGTAAATCAAGGACTCAGAGGCTGTCAAATTATGGCTTACTTTCAACAAAATGATGCTAACTGCACAATTTTTAGTTGGTGGAAACACCAGCAGCTTGCAGAAGTGTTTGTTTATGACAGGACAGCACATAACCACAAAACAATGAATATCAGAAGTGTCATGTGTCCGACATTGTTGCTTCTGAAAAAATATGGAGGCTGGCTTTTGTTTGTAAAGAAAATACACAGGATACATAACAGAACCATTAAAGAATCACAGCAATAATCAGAATTTATGATGACATTGGTATCAATAACATTTTATCAATTCCCACCCCTACACATGACAGCCCATTTTCAAAAAAATCTGAATTTAATATTATTTTTTTGGTAATATTCAAACTTTTGAAATCACAACACATAACAGGCACAACATGGGAGCCTTATAACAAATAAGAAATTAATCTAATTCTAAAAAACTTTAAAAATATATTACAAGAGCGAGACCCAGTCGTTCCTGTCTAGTCAAGACCCCCCCAGGACTAAAAAAAAATAATAATAATGTGATACATTACTTTGCACAGTATTATTGGACCAATATCAATGTTGGTGGATATTTGCCAAAAAAGTTGATGATTGGTATTAGCAGATATGATTTTATTATTGTTTTTACAACCAATATTTTGACCATAAAAATGGCCATAAATATTCCACACACTTGCTTTGATTCTGATTAAATGTACAATTGCACCCTGATGGTTTACTTCATCATCACTCAATATCCACTTTCATAAATCAAAACTATACTTTATTAAAGAATAAAATATGTTTTTCCTTCTTTACATCTGTTTCCAACAAAAATGGACTGTAACTATGAGAGGAACAGGTCAGCTTTAGTGAAGAAGGGACTTTGTGGTCTTGACACAAAATATCAATGTTGTTACAGCTTGGCAATAATGAGTTTGGAAATATCAGCATATCAGTAAAAAAAATCCCTAATAATATGCATCCATTTGAATTTTAATCAATAAAATCAGGATAAAATGGGCCTATACACATGTTCTCATGTACCACAACCTCAAAGCTAACAGAGCCTCGCACACCCTCTGAGACTCTGACCCCAGTAGGGATGGAAATGGAAAATCAATTCCAGTTCAGAAATGATAACAACTCCCTCAAGGAATCGATATCATTAGTCTTTTTGCTTATCAGCTCCCTTATTGATTCCTTCCACTTTGTTCCGCATCACTTACAAATCAAGGATGCCTTGCTCTCATCAGAGGCAGTCAGCAGAAACGACAACAAAGAAGAAAGAAGAAATGTGATCGTGGCAGACGGGGGGCAAGTGGCTTGATTTCCGACTAAAACACTTATTTCACAATATTTCGTGGGTGAAAAATCAGCAACATGCGTTTGATATCGTTGCCACAGAAAACATATGTACGTACACTTTCCCTAAACCGAAGATCCCCAGGAATCGATAAGGAAGTCATTAAAGAATCGGATCAATTGGCAGAATTGATAATAGCATTGGTATCAATAAAATTAGAGTTGTTCTGATTCCGATACCAGTATCGGAAACTGCTCCGATACTGCCGAAAATGGTGGCATCGATATCAGCGAGTGCTGGAGTCCAGGCACCATCCGAAACCACGGAGCTCCAAATGTCCGTGGTAAAGTTTACTGCATGCACGTCTTCTGCTACCGATGTTAGCCGTAAGAGTGTATTAGCTGTATGGGTGTAACGCTGGCTGGTTGGAGCTCTCAGTGTGTTTGCAATCTGTGATTAGGGGTAAGCGGTGATTTGGTGCATAATTCATTGCATAGCGTTGCATTGTACTTTGTGTTGTATTATATGCTTCTTATTTTTCCACAACTACGGCGGACGGGGGAGAGCCGCTTTGCGCATGCTCCCTCTATTGCTAAGCATTCTGGGTAATGTAGTCAATGTAATTTTTCTGAGCCGGCTTTAATACGGTTATAGATGATGGTACAGGCTTCTGTTTTTTTCATTATTTTGGGCAATTTATTTAAAGAATTTATTGTAATTGGGATGCCTATTTTATTGTGTTTTCAGGTTTATGACCTGTGACCGACGTGTGCCCCATGTCTTTATACTGTTCTATTTAAATGCCTTAATTTTACAATATTGTGGCTGCACTTTAATTTAAAAAAATATATTCCTAGATTTATTTATCTGAGTTGCTGTTGCACCACTGTTTTTATACAGTTGTATTCAAAAGCCTTTTTTATTTAAAAATATTGTGGCTGCACTTCAAGATTTTTTAATAATTATTCCTAGATTTATTTAGTCAAATTGCATTTTCACTGTTTTTATACTGTTCTATTCAAAAACAAAATTAAAAATAAATGGCTTGAATTTGCTGTATTTATACATGTTTTACAAAGGGTTTTAACCTGAGCCAGGTCTTACTACAATGATAATAATATCATAGTCATGCAGGCGTAGTATGATATTTTTTTATAACATACTGGTGTCGGATCAGTACTCGGATATCGGTACTTGGATATCGGTACTCGGTATTGGCCGATACCCACAGCACAAGTATCGGTATCGGCATCGAGAAGGAAAAAATGGTATCGGAACACCTCTAAATAAAATCTTATCAATTCCCTCTCCTTGACCCCAGGTTGGGAACCAAGGTCATAACCAGCATGGAATTCGTCCCAAGATTTTGAAAGCGATGCTT
This sequence comes from Cetoscarus ocellatus, assembly GCA_037902135.1. Taxonomy (NCBI): domain Eukaryota; kingdom Metazoa; phylum Chordata; class Actinopteri; order Labriformes; family Labridae; genus Cetoscarus; species Cetoscarus ocellatus. The sequence continues at coordinate 4,647 of JBAMNC010001682.1, forward strand.
CCTGAGGCTTGTGCTTCTAAAAAAAAAACATCCAAAGGGCAACAGAGCACTGTGTGATATCCATGAAAAATAACTGATTGATTTACAGCTTTTGTATCCAGTAAACTTTGCTCTAAATTCACTTTAATCTTTAAAAAAAAAAAAAAAACTTCTGCACATCTCACTTGTAAGCTCATTATAAACTGCCCCACCTTTACTTATCACAGGATTATAAAACCCAGGCTTTAACCCTCAGACATTCTAACTCCCAAAAATGATTCCTGATTAATTTTACCCCTCGCGTTGACTATCTAAAGTTAAATCATGAAAAGTAAGACCATGCAGGCTGGCAGCCATAATTTCAGCCTCAGTGTCAGACCTAAATGCTCCTTTGCATGCCGGCCATGTGACACAGTCCGATATGGAGCCCGCTGAACTCCCAATCTTCCATCAAACACAGAATTTGACATATTTGAGTGAAGCTGAGGGAAACGTCTGATTGCAGCAGGTTGGCCCCATTATCTTTTTCCGTCTGACTTGCTGTTGGCTTACGTGAAATTGTGGTGAACCTGAGCAGAACATGAAAGGTGTTGTAGTGCCTCTGTGACGCTGCTGTAGGCCTCGACTCGCCTTTTGATGTGTTAATCCTGTCACACTGATGCCAAAGCACTTCACCGGCTCTGATACTGCCCAGAGGGTCAAGGCTGTGCTCAATGCCAGAGATTGACTGGCAAATGTTTGACTAAAGCTCACATATTAAGTTTGGTTAAAACGGCGGAGAGATTCCCAGTTTTCAGGGGATCAGCTGGCACAAGCAGGCCTGAAGAGGTGAGAATTTAAGCGGGAATAAGAAACTCAGGTTTTACTGATAACACATTGAATTTACACCTTCAATAAACATGAAACACCAGGCAGTCACTTTTAGTTCAGCTGAAATGTAAAAAAAGGGACGCATGATATTGGACTTTTGCTGATCACCAACATGCAGAGTTGTACAAAGAAATGGCTGGGCCCCTGAAAGATCAGTAGGGGCCATCTCCAAACATGATTTAGCGATGTAAAGCTTTGCTCTTGATCAGAAGCTCTGGTGCCTACCTCTGGCCGACATTTACCTCCTTTGCCTGGCTTCAAACAGCTTATTGTTGGAGCCCCCCGCTTCTCTAACTGGTCCCCCCGTTTTCTCCATCCTGACTTTTGTTACGGTCCACAAATGGCAACACACATCCCACATTGAGGGCCCAACAGTTAAGTCCAGCTGGCTATGGAAAAAGGCCAGGAGCATTTTAAGGAAAAAGTGTGTATTTTTGAAACATACTACGTCTAAGTATTTGGGTTAAAATACATTTTGGTTAGACTACTTAAATTTATCACGGACCCCTTTTAAACATATATGGACTCCCTTTGAGGCTGGGCCCCTGGAAGCTTTCCTCCCTTATTTCCCCTTAGGTGCGGCCTTGCCAACATGCCATTGTTTCCAAACTCTCCTTAGCAGATGCAGACTTCAATCTGGATTCATGTACACAATTATTTTAATTGTAAAGAACACAAAATCTCTACTGAACTGGAATGTATATGTTTCTCTTGTTTTAAAAGTCTATTTGCTTAAGAACAAGTCATAAATTAAGACAAATTGCATTTGATTCTATAACTAAAACAAAATGTAATATATGTTGTTTCATATAAAAAATCTGATATGAAACAAGAAATGTTTTGGTAAGAGGTAAATAATATGCAGCATGTATATTTAATATATTTGTTTTATTTTTTATTTTGGATCCCCATTACCTACTGCCGAAGCAACAGCTGCTCTTCCTGGGGTCCACACATTAAAAAGCAATCCACAAAATACATCAATGACATTCAATACACTCTAAAATTGAAACAAAAAGAACAAAATAAATAAGACAGTTAAAACAGCAACCATCTGACAGTCATAGTGATAATCTCCTAGATGCCCAAAGATCAGGGTGTATGTACGTCAATCAATAAATTACAATTTAAAACAATTCTGTAAATGAATGAATGAATGAGTCCACTTTAAGCAGTGCATTTGAACAGAAACACAGTTTAAATGTTTCTAAAAGATAATTACAAGAGTCTGCATGTCACGTTAAGTTATACAGTGGAAATACTGTTAAGATAATCTTGATGACATTAGATATTTCTTCAAAGTCTTTTTAAAAACAATTTTACTGGTTAAACTTGTGATCTCTGATGGAATAATATTCCGTATTTATTTTCATGCCTCTATACAAAAAAGTATTTTGTCCTGCATTGGTATTTGTGAGTGGTAGTGTAAAACAACCTCTGGAAGCATGCCTTGTATTAAAATTGTGACCATCCCTACTGTAATTTAATTGACCATAAAGAACATTAGAAACCTGATATAATGTAATAATAATATAATATAATGATATATAATATATATATGTAAATAATAATAATATAATATAACATTGAAAAGGGGTATCCTGGCTGTATTACTGTTTACACACTCGGAGTTGCACTGGCTCGTTCACTAGTCGACTTTGCTGATCTGTTATGACTCTTTTTTCGGAAAAGATGCTTTTACACAAGGATTCTTTCTCAAACAACAGTCTTAATTAATTATTATCAGTTAACAAGTGAAAAGCAGATGAACAAAAAATGTTTGACTTGAAACAGTGTAAATAGTTTGTGTCTTGATGCTGTGCTCAGTCTTGCTGGTGCTTCACCTGCAGCATGAAACTGTGTTCCTGACCTCAACTTGGTAGCAGAGTTTGGCTGTTCCTCACACTTTTAAGCCTCTGACAGCTGTTTCTGTTACTGTTAATGGCTGTGTTTCAACCTACATGTAAAAAAATCATTGGTTTATTTAATAAATCATACACCTGAATATAATCCTAAAGAATTTCTGACTTGGTGCAAATGTACTCAGAACAATTCTTGTTGTTTTGAAGCCAAAGGGTAGTCGCACCAAACACTTACTTGAATGAGATTTTTCCTTTCATTTTGTTCATTGATAAAGAAAAAGTGTTAACATGTGTTTTTCGGGAAGCATTCTTACTTAACAACATTTCTCCACACCTGCCTGAAACTGTGTCAAAGCACTTTGAAAGCTTCAGTTTTTATAGGTCAGACACTTATTATTACTGTTACATCTGAGTGCTGGACTATGAGAATGGGAGAAAAAAATTATGGTCATAAAGTTCTATGTAGCTCTCTATTTAGTTGATATCTACAAAGTATCAAAATAAGATGCCCTTTGAACCTTCAACATAATTTACTTCTAATTAATGTGGTAAATATGGTATTAGAGGAGTGGCACATCAATAGATAGCACTTATTTAGATGACAGAAAACAGTGTGTTCAGAATAATGACATAAAATCCAACTAAAAATATATATATATATATAAATTGTGGGGCACCTCAGAGGTCAGTCCTAAGACCCAGAATGTATTCTTTTTGCAGATAATACTACTCTGTTTTATTCCAGAAAATAATTTAAGATAAGTGTTGGATGTGGTCAAAAAAGAGTTGGAAACATTTTTAAAAATGAAAACACATACTTCACAATATCTAGTGACAAAGACTGACACAATATTATCTGAACAATATCAGCATGTACAGGTATTTGTCGACAAAGGTGATTATTACTATTATCGACAGACATGAACAATTTTTGCTGATATTTACGGCCAATATTTTAGCTGTACAAATTAGAAATGTATATGTCACCTGCATTGTCTGTAATATTGGAAAATGTTCAAATATACCATCATAATTAACCTCATTATCACTGAATGCCCACCGTTCTAAAAAAAAAAAAGGCATTTATAAAAGAATTAATGTTGTTTTTCTAGCTTGAAAACTGTTTCTAACACAGATGGACAATCACCAAGACACAAAAATGTCCGTTTTAGAAAAGTGGACACATGCAGTCTTGACAAAAGTATCAGTATTGATATCAATATTGAGTTTGGAAATACTGCCATATTGGATATCGACAAAATTTAAATATCCTGCAACCCTTTTAACAAAGAGAAAAAACATGAATGATACAATATATGAAGAAGGTAATGCAATTAATAAAGTAAATAAAATGAAGTTTTTAGGTCACATGATTGATGAAAATTTGATCTGAAAATCTCGTATTAAATACATAAAGGGGAAAATATCAAAAACTCCTGCTCTGTTACAGAGTGAAGGATTCATCAGATGACAAAGCGCTGTATCTTTTACATACCTCCATGATTATTCCACACCTGACTTAATGTGTTGGAGTTTGGGGAAGTGCTTGCTTAACCCTTGAATGCCTGAAAACACAAATTATAACCAGAAAATTCTAATTTTTTGGAGATGAAATGTTTATTTTACTTCCTATTGAAATTTAAAGAAAAACAAAAATTTCCATAAAATTGAACATATATATTTTTTGTATCTTATTTGATACATTAGGTGTTTTTGGCATTTTTATCATTTATCTGATTGTATTCAGATGTTTATTTTTTTTTTTTCAGCAATTTGTTGATGATATTGATTAGAGGTATCATAAAAGTATGTATCAATGATGATACAACAGACTTTAAGGGGTTAACATGGTACTGTTCAGTTTTTGTTTTACAAAAAGAGTGACTAGGGGAATTAGTTAAAGTTGGTACCCATTTTGTGCGAACTAAGGATGTTATTATTTTATGAATTCAGGATTTTCTTCAAAGTATGTACAAAAGTTACAAGAAAATCATCTCAAATAACATTAAAAAATGTAGCAAAAAAGAGTCAGTATAACTTTAAGAGGACAGAGATATCTAAAAAGCTGTGATTCAAAACCAAACTGATGAAACAGTGTATTGCTGTGAAAGGAGTTAGTTTATGGAACAATCTTGACCAAGAAACCAAAGCATCGAAATCAAACTTAAAGTATAAAAAAGGGGATAAAAATCTTGTTATGCTGGAAAAAATATAATAAAATAAGAAAAAAATGTTTTGTTCTGTATGTGTTGTGGTGTTGGGTTTATTATTCTGTGCTATTGTCTCAGTCTGATTGTGTAAACTCAATTTTGGTGTCTATTAGTGGGGTGTGAGGGCTCCTTTGACTTGGATCTATAATGTTAATATGTTTCATTTAAAGTTTTGTGTTTTCTTATGGACTTTGCTAATTAATGAGGTAAAAGAAGAGTAATCATCAAAGATTACACTTCATTCTGCTCCTTTTCACTCAAGATTTGATTTTTATTTTTCTATTTAAGTGCTTTCTTTGACCAATGAATGTAATTTACTTTACACATCAACAAACATCCAAAGTGTTTTACTCTGAGGGAAACCTGAGAAATTGCGGGGAAAGCTGACCAAGCCAGAAATACCCACAATTCTTCTAGAAAATGCCTCCTCTTGGGCGCACTGCTTATGAATTAATAATTCAACTGCAATAAGCAGCCCTACTATGCAACCACATGCAGTGCACACTAGATGGCACTATGCATCTGCAAAATGAAGAGAAGAGCGCCACAACAGAGAAAATACAGGGAGAGAGCGAAGGTAAGGTGATAAAAGTGAGAGATCCATTGTAAATCAATCTAACTTATATTATATAACAATTTCTCTTTTCGTGAATCTCAGTGTGATCAAACAAGGAGGTCAATGGCTAATGAAATCCTTCATGTCACAACAATCTGCGGCAGAAACAGCATGATCAAGGGTCCATTATAGATCCACTGTGATGATAGAATGAGGAGGAGGGGAGAGTATATGCGTGTGAGTGGAGCTGAGCCCCTCATTATAATCAGCTGTCTATTACTGACAGCCTTGATGCTCTTATTAAAAGAATCACAATGAGGATCTCACACACTCCTCCCCCTCACATTAGGATATTGCACTGTATTTGCTTCACGTCTCACCCTAAAAGATGATTGTAATCGCAATGTGTGATAGCCACTGCAATATGTGTTGACATTAAAAGTGTTATTAGAGTGTGATACCTGCTGCTCTGTAATAAGGGCTGACAAGGCGGCTGATAGAAGCGTTTACGCGTTGGGTGTGCACACCACCACCATTTATGTAATTGTTCCTCTTTTGTGTTACTTCATGAACTCTTAGAGCAAAGAAAAGCGTTTATTACAGTGAATGCTGGGAAGTGACAGGCTCGGCATCTGTTCGCATTAACAGCACACATTTTTCAGTCCCACTGAGGTGGAGTCATGTTTTAAACATAGGATGAGTTTATGTTTATATTGCATTTATAGACTAAGGGTAGGAACTGCAGGGTTTCTAACAACACAGAAGAACCGTTTAGAAATGCAAACTGGTGACATTGAAGCTTTGGTAGCATGTTGGATGCTATTCTTGGAAACACAGATTTTTCTATGCATTCTGCTCACTTTCAAAACTCCGTTTAAGATGTCTCTGTGTGGACTGAGAAAATGGTGCCTTGAGCCTAAAACGTCACACTCTGCGCCAACCTTTCCTCAGGGTGATGTCACGCTTTGCAACATTATCACTGTTGTTTACAAGTCTACAATGCTATACTGTCAGTCGCTTGTTAACACAATGAAACACTTTGAAGATACAAACACTACTGACATTTTGGATGAAGCGCTGAGTTATAGGGTCTTTCTCATTACATAACATTGTCCATCCTACTTAGTGTGCTCGACTCGTTTCCTTGTACCCTAGCTCCTCCCAGCAAGGAACTGAAAGAGAGAAAGGAGGGCAAGACATGAGGACAGAGGAGGCACAAAATACCAAAAGAGAAATCCTTCACTACATCAGTCTGTGCAGCATCAGGTGTTGAATATGAGCAGCTGTCAAACACCACACTGCACAAACACCCTCTGATATCAAAAAATGAACAAACTTTATGCCACAACAGCAGTTTGTTCAGAAAGATTCCTCCTGTAAAAGGTTTGAAGTGTATTAGATCAACACTGTCAGAAAAAAGTGATCAATTCGTCCAATGCTGCGCCACCAATCACAGTGCATCTAAGGTTGAGAGGTTCCCTGAGAGGAAACACTGGTGTATCCTCACTCTGAGCTCCTCCAGAAGCCTCCTCTCCTCCACCCTTGCCTCCTCCAGGTGCATTTTTGGGAATTGGGAGATCCTTCATTATGGCGGAGGAAGAATGACTTCCAGGTCAGTGGAGAGAGGAAGCGAGGATAGGCAAAGTTATATAATGAGGAACACCTATGGTTTCACAAGTGACTCTGTTGACTGTAGAGGTGTCAAACATAATCTTTTAATTGATGCATCGTGATGAGGACGTACATGAAGATGCATAAATTCAGAAACAGTCTTAAACGTTCATCCTTGCAGAGGCTGCTGCCACACTGCAGTATCAGCTTTGTTATTAAGAAAAAAAAACAAGTATAAGAAAATAAGACTTTTTTTTTGGTTTTCAATAAAAATACTTTATTGCTGCGATTGATCTCAAAGCTATTCAAAAAAATAAAATGAGTCCATATTATTCTGACTACTTGTATTTTTAACCTAAAAACTAGCCTGATGCAGTAATATGGAAAAATCACTTAACAAAGGCAAAACACTTAACTCCTAGTTGATCCCACTGCTGTGCAGAATCAAGTACATACATATATATATATATATATATATATATATATATATATATATATATATATATATATATATATATATATATGTATATATATATGTGTATATATATATATATATATATATATATATATATATATATACACACACACACATATATATATATATATATATATATATATATATATATATATATATATATATACATATTTATATACACATACACATATATTTATTTATTTATGTATTTTTTTTTACATATACAGTGCCATGAAAAAGTATTTGCCCCCTTCAGATTTCTTACTTTTTTGCCTATTTGTCACACTGAAATGTTTCAGATCATCACACAAATTTTAACATTAGACAAAGATAACCTAAGTAAATACAAAATGCAGTTTTTAAATGATGATTTCATTTATTCCGGGAAAAAAGCTCTCCAAACCTACATGACCCTATGTGAAAATGTAATTGCCCCCCCTTGTTAAATCATGAGTTAACTGTGATTAACCACATTGCAACAGCTATTCATGTAACTTTAGCACTTGAACACTTTTTCCTCAGATTAAATACTAGTGGGACTTAAATGAAGTTATCTCATTTTGTGCCAATTTTAATAGATCTACACCAAACCACTGGAGCTCCAGCTGCAGTTAGCATTGCTAGCTTGTAACCGACATAAACAAAACAATTTCACGCAAAAAGTCAACATCACAATATGTCCACATCTGGACAGTGTCCAATACTATCCATATTGATTACGATGCATAAGGACAACCCTAAGTTGTTATCTAGGGTAACAATGCACTTCCTTTACCTCCCATTTACGCACTGTACAGCCACGTTTGTTGACAAACTCGGGGTCCGTGAGGGTAGTCCCAAGTTTCCCAATACGACCTCTGACTTTTAAAGGCTTTACAGATGATTCGATCATATTATCAGTTTTTTTTGTAGATGTTAGGTGTGGATATCGTCATTGTCATATAGAATCTCTTACTTACAGAGAATGAAGTTAAAAGGTTTGATTGTAATATGATTCATTTGTGGAAAGGCAACAGTAATAAGCAGCAGAATGGCTCTACTTTCTATGTGACATTTAATTAATCTCACAAAAACTGCCACTGCAGGCCCTCCCCCAGATGGGTGACACTTCCTAAACCAGGTGTTTGTCCACATCTGGCTCTGGTGGAAGAAACATGTCTTGGAATGTGTGTGACTCAACAGTAAGCAGTGATATTGATAAGGTAACTAGGACACTTTGAATTGATATTTTGCAGTATTGAAGCACAATGAACCAGACTATTTTTGCCTTTTAATCACCCACTCACACTGACACACACAGAGTCACACGCCTTGGGAGCTGCCTATCAAAGCACTGATCTTCAAGAGCGACCAGCTCAAGGACATTTTAACACTTTCATAAAACTGGAGACTTTGTTCTTCTCACCTTTTTATCCTTTCCCTCCAAAATCCTATCATTATTTTTAATTATATAATCATATTTCTAAAATATCGAAGTTTGCCTGCATCTGTGTTATACTGTTTTTACCAAGAGAATAAAAGAAGGAATATAACCCAGACATATCCAAGGAAACAAATGTCCAACAGGGCTGTGTGTGGCCTTGCTTTGTCTCCATTTTTTTCTCCATCACATCATCATGTTCTATATTACTTGAAAGCATTTTATATAATGTTCCCAACAATTATGAAGGAAGAAGAGTTCCTGAGGAGGCTGAAAGATTGAACTGCAATAGAATATTCTGTCCTTCATTAAGGACTGCTGTGACTGCCAGTACATCAGGTACTGTGCTTAAAATGTAGGAAATCAAAATTCCTTATTTGTCTTTACATTCTGTATACTCCCCTTGTCCTATGGGTAAAAAATGCCCCACCTTCACTAAACTCTCTATATTAGAGCAGCTTAACAGAATTTGAAACTCAAAATGAGTTTTCATGAATCACTTGTCTGTTATCACAAACTTTGTGAATTTATGGATTTTACCTCCTTACAGTGAAGAAAGACTTAATTCAATCACTAATGACCACTATTTTTTATCATACCCTATTCAAGCAGTTTTTTTCACTAAATTAGAGGTTTGTTGTCATTGTAGTCCCATCATCATTTCTGAAGTTACTGCATATTTAAGGATTTTTGTTATTTTGCAGGATGTACATGTGGCTTGAAAAAGTATAGTGTGTGGGTGTAAGATTTGACCTTCTTTGCAAATATTACATATTCTGGTAGATTATACTTTGCAATTTAATCATAAAAAACAGTTATCTTCTGTTTCTCAACCACTGCCTTCAGCCTCATGGAGTATAAACCATACCACTCATAGGGATAAGACTACAGAATCAGAAATGTAAGAAATAAATGCTAGAAATAATTAGATGTGATGTGTTTCCTGCATGTGTAGCACAGTACTGGTTAAAGGGACCTTTTCTGAGGGGCAACAATGACATGTGCTTCTCTATCTGTCCCCTAGCTGAGGCATCTGTAGCCTGACATGGATAAGACAAAATTCAGTCCCCTGAGCAACTTTTCACAGGCCCTGCAGAAAATGAGGTCAAAAAGGAGGTGCTGCTGCAACCTCTGACTGTCACTTCAGCAATCATTGTTTCCAAGGAATTTGGGTTTGAAATGGTTATGATATTTAATATTATCTTGATTAAGTGTGTTGCACCTGCACTCACAAAAAGCACGATATCAAAAGAGGAAGACTGACAGAGAAAACCTGTAGAGAAAATCAAAAATCAAAGTTGAAGCAACAGTCTAAGACTGTGATGTCATTTTTTGTCTACAGATCAATGCTGACAGACATATGCACGCTTAACAAGCAGATAAAGATCAGAGCTGTCAGCATACATTTTTTGTATGTATGTGTAAATGTGAGTGTTTGAGTTGTGTGTGTCTGTGTTAATAATGTCACATTGAACTATGACTGTATGACTGTTCTGAATGGCAGGTCAAAATTAACCCTAATGTGATAAGAGTACACTCACTGTGTACAGTGTCCATGGATATAAAAACAAAGGCGATTTTCACTTTTACTAACATGAGGTCACTTGAGGCGAGAACATACATTTTCAAGCTAAAATAAATCATTTTAGGGGCTTCTGCCTCCGCTGAAAATGTTGTTGGGTAATTTTTGATCCTATGGTGATTTTCAACCCTACAGCTCAGCTGCTTTGTTCGGATTCAGTTGAAAAAAAAAAGCACTACATATTTGCAGATTTTTTTTGGATCATTTCATGTTCACAGGGGCAGTGTTTTGAAAAGGGCCTTGTATGGGCCAAGTCACACAAAAAGCCAGAGCTAGCCTCATGGCTTTGCCATTTGTTTTTTATCTGCTAAAATAAAACAAACTAAAATGCAAATGCTTAAATGTAATTACTGATTCATCAAGTCCAGCCCAAGACCAGTGCATTCATCTACTGAGCTCTGATCAGAGTGATATTAAAACTCTGAGGAGTTCAAGGAGGGTTGGTGCGCAGGTTCTGCTCGGCACCTGTTGCAGTGCATTGTGGGATTTGTATTACCAGTCGTAGGAGTGCTATTTAATGGAGGGCTATTGATGATAGACACGAAATTATTATGCAGGTCGAATTTGATTATACGTCTGCTTTACATTAAATAAATTCAGTGGAGTGTAAAACTATTGCAATTAATACAGCACATTGCTTGGAGCATCCTATGAGTTACAGGAGTTATTTGGACATTAATAAGACTTAAGTTTTTTTCTTAGCTTCATGAGAGTAGACCAAACTTTGTAAGCGTTAAGATAGTAAGATAATTTTTCGGTAAAACAACCTCATAAAGGCCATATGGGGCAAAACATGTAGATCACACTCTGTTACTACTATACTCTTAAAATCAATTAGCAGTAACAGAGTATTATGGAAAACTCAGTTAATATTCCTTTCACCTAAAGTATATGGTTATGTAGAATAAAGTACTAACTAGCTCTAAATAATGACTAACAAGCAGCCAGCATACTATTCATTATGCTAATAAGCAGCTAGTTAATGGTGAATATATAGACCTTAAACCAAAGTGAAAGAGTTGTCTCCCATATTTCCTAAAACAGCTGGCTTATGTAACATTTGGCTAACACAGCTTATACAGGAGTAACTAGCCCTTCTGTGGAGGACCATTTTTAGTGTTGGAAGAAAACCACATTAGTGCCCTTGCAGCAGGTTAGTGTCAGTGGGACAGACTCCGAATAAAGAACAGCGTACATGATTGAGAATTGTTGTAAACCTTGAGGATGTAAAGCCAAGGGAAGGTGCAGTTTTGTACTCTCTGTTCTTTCCTCTTAGAACATCCTTTTTCTTTTTCACCCCTCAGTCAGAGGGCTTCCTGACACGATCAATATATTACCTCAGTTTGTTTCTTTCAGGCTCTTTCTCTCTCCATCTCTCTGTCTCCCTGACAAGACTCTCTTTAGTCTTCCTCTTAGTCTTCAAATTACGAAAAGTAAAATTTAAACTTCCATGGCCATCAGACATATGGCAGAGTTGACACTAGATAAATCCCTGAAGGGCTGCAAGACTACTGACTGACCAGAAGAGGTCATTATTGATTATTTGGGTTTAAAAAGTTATGTTTGGAATCTTAAATAGCATATGAATTTGAAATACCCTTCAAAATGAATTAACACATTCTACCAAGGATGAGTATGTGAAAGTGAAATGACAGATAAAGCAAAGATTTTTATTCTGCACCTGAGAAGTTCAACAGCTAAACAGACATAAATTATTGTACCAAATACACAAAGTCAGGCACAGAAAAAAGATCTCATAAAATCAGATCAGTTATAAATTAACAAATTAAGATTCTAGCAACTTTTCTGTTAGGAAGAGGAGGTTGCTTCTGACCTGTCATGTCAGAAACTATCTCAAAGCTCCAAAACTGCTCAGAGGACAGAGGGATCTGTTAATGATGACAAACTTCAGTGGAGCGGACTTGAATAAAACTTCACAGCATTGATGGAGTTAAGAAATGGGGAAGAAAGACATCGAAATAGATTTTTAACAGACACAACAGACATTTAAACTACAGAATCGATCAAGAATAGATGTGATAAACTGGGATTGGAAGAGCGTTTGACATAAGTGTGGTACATTAAGTCATTAGCATAAATGAAATAACATGAAGAATGTCAGAGTCTATCAGTAAGAAGTTTGATATTCAAATTGCAGCAAATATTAAATTTTCTGCAGCTTCATCCTGACAGTCTTTTGCACTCCCATCCCACCCACTACTTCGACAACTAATCGATCTATAAAGCCTGTACATCGCGCTTCTACTGGGCGAAGCTTAACTTTCCATTCTTTATTCTTAACTTTCGACCCTAATGCCAAGGAGAGATGATAAAATTCATTTTGTCTGTTACCATGGACACTGAGACTTAATCGCAGAGCCACAGAATGGCACAGTGACTTCTCCAACAAGTAATACAAACTTAGATTTACCCAACTTCACATTATGACCATCATGAAAGAAGAGGTGTGAGAATTAATGACAGCAAATAAACATGCTGTATTAACATTACTATACTTCTGCTTGGCTATTCAAACTTTATGATGAATAGCTTGATGCTAAATAGCTGCTTCACTGCCTTTACTGATTGGGATGCCAGCTAGCATTATGGACAAAATCAGGCTGATTACAGGGAATCAAATGTGAGTTTTCTAACACCAGCAGTGCAAATCCGTGTGATGTGGCACAACGTTTTAGCCCTAATGCTCATTTTTAACTTACCTCTCCAGAGCTAGTGTGGACATGACCAGAGGGAGACTGACAAGCATCTGGAGGGTGTTCTTGGCTCCTTGGGCTTTTCTCACTCAGCAGAGTTTGTTTATTTGCTTTACTAAGCATTTATCTATATACGTTAGTGAAATGTTTCACATTCACTCCGGTGGCTTAGTCTGGCAGTATGTTCTAACATCAACCAGAAAGTTGAGGGTTCGAGCTCAGCTCCAGCTGTCACATATTGATGTGTCAACCCCAAGATGCCCCTTATACTGATGGATAACTTACACAGAAACTCTGATCATCAGTAAGCGAATGTGAAAGTGAATGGGTAGATGTAACCTGCCATGCAAAAGCAACACGAGTAAGCCAGAAAGACTAGAAGCACTCTAAGAGTTCAAGTCAATTTAGCTTCAGCACTGAGAGAACACTTTATTTGGTTCACAGGGAGTTGTGTATTGATGAGCCTTTGAGTCCACTACTCATCAAAACAAAGCCCTGCACGTCCTGCTCTTCATCTACGCTATCAAAGCACTTGATCTTCTGTATACAAGTGAATCCTGGGGTTTAGAATGAAGTATCTAACAGATGCACTGTGGACAGTGGGCACGTGGTGCAGCATCTGATGCATCTTAAGTTAGGACACCCTCTTACCTCCCGCAACACATCTTAAAGGCATGTAAGTTGTTTTCTGGGCTTAAACTTTTACTTTTTGACAAAACAGCAGTACCAATTTTGACAGCACTTTTTTATTTAGTTTTAGTTATAGTCTTTCACCTAAAATGTCTTTTAGGTAAAAAAGATTACCTAAAAGATAATATCATAATTTAGTCAGAATTTAGTCACCTGAATTGTTTTCATTTCGGTCTAGTTTTAGTTGATGAAATTTCACAACATTTTAGTCGACAGAATCTACTGTAAATTCAGTCGACTAAAATATAAAGTGTAAAGTGTAAGGCATGTTTTATGTTTCCTTGAATTTCTGAAGTCATGTTTTACACTTGGATAAAAAAATAACATCTAATAACCCTTTATTGAATGCTAGTAAAGTTTGCATGTATAAACTAACAGAAACAATTTTAACTTTTGTGTGAAATGCATTCACCTTTATTTAGGCTACCTGTCAGAGCACCTCAGTTACAATACTAGAATTGACAACAAACCGTGAACCTGCTCTACATGAATATATCAATTCATAAACAGTAGCAGCTCTGATTGGATCGCTCAGCAACTTATCCTACCATCACGAAGCTAAGGCAGTTGTGATTGGGTGTCCCTTCTTAACTCATCCAACTTTTCCACACAACCAAAGAAGTTATGATTGGATATGTTCCTTACTTGTCCCTACTTTCTACATCAGTGGTTCCCAACCATATTTGACTTGTGTACCCTTCGAGTCTTTTTGTCATACTAAGAGTACCCGCTCACACATACGTGTTGATGAGTCTTCAAATGGATTCACATGGATTCACTTCTACATCTGTGGACCCATTGCAGCCTCAGTGCTTCTTTTGCAGTGAAGTCCTGGCAAATAACTCAATGAAACCAGTTAGCCTGAGCCACAAGTTATTGTCTCCCCAGGAAACAGTAGTAGAGCCCACTTATCATTTTACTGACAGGCTTACCTCAGTACTTCCAAGTTGGAAATAAATGATAAAATTTTCCCATGTACCCCCTGTAATGTGCTTGGGGATCCCCAGGGGTATGCGTACCCCTGGTTGGGAATCACTGTTCTTCATGACGAAATTAGGTCTGATTGGATAAAGTCGTCAACATTTTCGTCTAGTTTTTAATTGTTGACCAAAAAGTCAATGAATTTGGTTTTAGGTTTTGTCCATGTGCACTTGTTTTTAGTAGTGCACTAGTTTTTGTCAGGGGAAAAAGGGTTGTTGACCAAAACTATGACAAAAATAATAAGTCAACAAAATGAACACTGGAAAACAGGACTTGTTTCAAGTGTGAACAAGCAAGTCTGGATGTTTTCTGAGTAGGTTACCATGAAATTAAAGGGCTGTGTTTTTGAGAAGGGCAACAGTGACTTTTTCCTTTGGGCAGGACAGAAGTTCCTTAAGTGAAAAATGAATGTTATTTAACTGGTTTGACAACTGATCCAGGCTTTACCTAATATTGGTTATCTGACTGCTTTTCTGAGAAATCGGAGTATGTTGTTCTTCTTCTCTGGTGTGTAGAGCATCTTTTCGCTGTCTCACATGTAAACAACTCCAGTTCCATGACATTAATGAGAGGTAATTGCTCCTAATTTTCTACTGCTTCATATATATTCATTCTTTAAATATCTTTGAATGTAATTATGAAGATAATTAAATCATTCAATGACAATAGTCTTTTTTCTGTGTTTAATCTGTATCCATAACAACAGCAAAACAGTATGTTTACCAAGCAGCTAAACCACAGCACAGAACATTCATTTAGCTTTAAACAGCACAGAGAAGAAGCCTGCAGCTCCGGATCCTTATGCACCTTCACACTCAAGTTATTTTCTACCATGCACTGGGTATAATCCATTCAATCACACCGACAGGAGATACAGAACAATGTTTACCCCACTGTAAAACCTAATTGGATTGCCAAAATGGACAAACATGTGGAAGTGTTTGCAGAATATGATCATTTCCAAAAACAACAGCATGAGTAAATGAGATAATAGTGTACACAGGCTTTAAGTCAGTGTTTACAGACACTCTAAGTATTTCTGCATTATTTATCACCATCCGCCTGTCTCACTTTCATGCAGCTGAACGCTCGCACAGGCAGGACATGAGATTATTTCTCTGCATGTTAGCAAAGGTGACATCTGCGCACACGCCACCTATCAGCTCTGTGCTATGACCAGCGGTTTCTGTGGATGTCCTTGCCTTCTCTCAGATCAGAAGCTGACGTGTTGCCGGCTTTGAAGCTGCAGACGCACTTCTGGCGACAGCACAATGTCAGGGGCCTAAAAGCTCTTATCTGGCCGCAGGATCATGCCCCGATGAGCTATCTGCCTTTCAATAAATAAACTAGAACTACTGCCTGGCAGACTGAGAGAGAACAGAGGTGGGTCAAGAAGAAGGGCTGAGGTAGTTACTGTGGTTGCCTGACTTGTGAAAATTGTACTCCTTTATTTGATGTAGGTGCACTTTCCAAACTAGATGTAAAGTTGCAAATCACCTTGACCTTTGCCCATTAAAATATATAATTAGTTTATCCTTGTGGGGTTATTTCTGAGAAGTTTAAGGAAAAATCCTCAATTCAATCCCAAGATTTTGCATTCGAAGCAGACACCAACCTCCCTGGCTGTAAATGGAGGCCCATGTGGAAATGCCAAAAGCTGTAGTACCCCGAGTGTCCACTTGAGGCTGGCTGCAGAAGGATGACAACTTAATGATTGTATGCTGGGCAAAGATGGTTTTTACCACCTTGATACACATCTTTATACACCGGTTCAAAAAACAGCTTAGGTGTAAAACAAGAACACATCTATGTTTTTAATATCATGCCATATCTTTTATGGAGGATATATCAAGGATTTCTGGTTTTGGAAATGCGGCGTCGCTATTGGTCAGACGGCCTCAAGTTCCACCTCAACAAGGCCTATCTGTCTGTGAGTAGATGGAGCCAATATTTAGTTGAGAAAGCTTTGCAGTTTGGCAGCATCCACTAGAGGGCATCAACAGCCTCCAAAGGCTCCTATGACGCAGCTTTGTCCAGTTCTTTTACAGTCTATGGTTCAATGGAAAGACAAGGACAATAACCTTGACCTTTGACCTCTACAATTTAATCAGTTTATTCTTAGGCCAGCATGGGTATTTGTTCACTCAAAGCATTCTTTAGAAAATATAATCCCATGACCTTGACCTTTGACCCACAGACCCCAAAAATACAGAATCCAACCAGTTCAGCCTTAAATCAGTGTGGACATATTCAGTCTAAATAAAAACCCCTAAATCAGTCTTGAGATCTCATATATTTTAAGGCAATGGAAGAGCTAAGGATTTGTAGCCTTGATGTTTGACTTGCGCCCTCCAAAACCTAATCTGTATATATTGGAGATGGAATAATAATTTGTACAAAGTCTGAAGAAACCTGCATTCATAAACATGGGATTAACCTAAGGTCCAATGAGCTTTGATAGATTCTGTTCATCCTTGAGTACGGTTGCAAAATTCAGGAAATTTTCAAAGTTGGAAACTTTCCGTGGCAATTCATGGAAATTGATGGGAATAAACCTGGAATTTACATAACTGAAGGTTGGCCTTTAATAAGAATTTTAATATATAGTTGGGGAAGACACATCATTATTTAGTGTAATATTGATCAAAACAACCAAAATTTATGCAAGAAAAATTGAGAATATCTTTGCTATTACTCAATCACATGCACATAGTACACTTCTTACTGCTTTATAGAGGCCCCGCCCCCTACATACACTGTGCATTCCTCCATCACATGCACAGATGATTCGAGAGCCCTTGACCACTGAAGCCTAATTTTTGAGACTAGAGCAGAAAACAATCAAAGCCACACATTTGAGCCTGTGGACTTTTCTTATTTTATATAATATATAAGTTTATATTGATTGTTTTATAACATAATTAAAACCTGATAAAGTATTGCTTACAAATAAATCTGTTTTCCATTATTTTGCATGGATTTTCTGGAAATTTTCACCTCTTTAAAACCATATCCTTCAGTCACTTCAGATGATTGTGCAAATTTTAAAGAAATCCCTCAAAAAGCTTTGAGATATTACATAGTATGTTGGCAAGGCATGAACATGAGGTCCAGTGACCTATGACCTCCAAAATCTGATTTCATTTATCCTAAAGTTGCTGTGTACGTTTGTGCAAAGTTTTGGGACTAAACTCAAAGGGTTCTTGCAGGATTCCACTAACAAGTTAGGGATGAATATGAAGCCTTCTGTTATTGACCACCAAAAATAAATCACTTCATCTTTGAGTCTAAGTGGACAAAGTTTGAAGAAAATCCTTTACGCCACTTAAGAGACTTAAGAGACGCCACTTACTGACAAAGGATGAAAATAAGGTTAAATGATATTGACCTTTAATAATAATAATAACAATACATTTTATTTAAGGGCGCCTTTCATGACACTCAAGGTCACCTTACAAAAGATAAAAAGTGCATTAAAATAGGCATAAAAACAGGTATAAAAACAAACAATACAATACAATAGACAGTGCAAAAGATCAGAGGGAGTACAAGAGCTTGAACAGTTGAGTTTTGAGTCTTGTTTTAAAGAGGGGTAAGGACTCAGGAGATCAGGGGGGAGTGGTCCTGAGGACACCGCAGAAATTTCTTGCAGCTTCAAGCAAATCTCTTAAAACACTTGTGAGATATCAAGTTCACAAGCAAATCATGATCATGAGGGAGAGTGTCCATGACCTTTGACCTCTAAAAACTAATCAGACCATTCTTGAGCCAAACTGGACACTAGTGCACAGTTTGAAGAAAATCCCAGTCTTGAGATCTTACAATTAAAAGCACATGATGGACATGAAGCTTGAAGGCCCAAACAGAAACATGGACACAGAACTCTCTACCTTTACAGAAACACTGACATCGCTGCCAAAGTTCAATGTGACTGCTCTGTCAGCTGCTAAATCACACTTTCCCTCTACCTCTCTGTCTCACGCTCCTGATTACACCTTTGTCTTTTTTGATTAACGATTAGCCTTCTCTTCTCCTCCTATCCTTGGATGTCTCTGCTGTTTTACACAGAGTGTATCCCTCTGCTCCGACTTGAGCTAAATGAGTGCATGTTCAATCTAATCATAGACTCGGCAGCAGCAGGTCTCGCCACCAAACCCACAAGGGGCAGACAACTCCTCGATCAACTTATTTTCCCTGGCAACTGCTCCTCCTGTCTGCATTAAAATAGTTTTTCATTTGATACGAATGCAGTATTCTTCCTGAGGCTCAATTACTGAGGTCAGCGAGTCGGTCCGGCTCAGACCAGAGACCTTGGCCGTGCCGTTAAATCTCTCTCTCTGCTTGACCAGTGACCACTCTGAGGACTGACAGAATAGTTTCTCACAAGGAGGAAGGCAGTGGTAAGAATAGCTCTGCCTCTTCATCACATTCTGTATTGAGTTATATTGTTGACCGAGGCGATCCTTCACACTAATACAAGCTGTGCTCTCAGGCTGGCAACACAGTGGATGATTTTCAAGTCTGAGATTTTTTTTAAACTTGAGAGACCACACAACTTCAAGACAGTTTCTACTGGATTTTAACATTATTACCATCCTAACACACATATTAAGACTCAGCCAGACCATGAGATCACACACCTGAAGCTTGCCATAACTATTTAAAAGTGGTTACGTAAGTGTGTGTGATCAAATGGTTCCTTGGAACATCTATTCCCTCCATTTTCCTGTTAAAATCTCTATTTTTTTTACTTTCCCTTATCTACTTTAAATATTAAGGATGGAAATTGAAAGCCAATTCCAGCTGAGAATTACTTAAAACTTGCTCAAAAAATCAACATAATTTGCCTTTATTCTTAATTAATTCCTTCCACTCTTGCTTTGCATGAGTTTAAAACCAATAGCATCACGCTCTCATGAGGCAGTCAGCAGAGACTACGACTAGGAAGTCAAGGTCAAGGTATCTTTATTAGTACCAAACGGTAAATTCGTTTTACAGATGGGGAACTCAGGAATCCCAAAATAGAAAAAACAAACACTCAACAGACATGAAAAATTCACACAATAAGAAAACAATGAAATCATCTAAAACCATTTATAAAATAAATAGAATCAAATTAAGGAGGAGTGCATTAAACATCTCCCTGGGTCTTACTAAAGTGCAATGTGAGCAAAATCACCTTGTGGCCTTGACATTCAGTGTACCAATAGCTGTGGGTACAAAACTGCTTCTGTACCTCTTTGTCCGATCCTTAGGGACCTTAAAACAACAGCCCAATCGTAGGTTAAAGGTCTAACCAAGGCAGATAAGACATAAAAGCGGTCAAAATTGTGGTTCGGTTAACATACAGTGATGCTAACAGCACAATGTCCAGTGTCTGTGTGACTTCAAGCAAGGGTAGAAACACCAGCAACTGGCAGAAGCTTTCATTTGGCACAGCAGTAACTATCAGGAGTGTCATGTATTTGAAATTGTTGCAATTGAAAAAAATTGTAGGCTGACTTTTTGTCTACATAGAAATTATACAAGCATCTATGAGGGTACTGATGAAGAATTGGACTGATGTGCAAAATCAACAATGTCACTAGTGTCAATAATATCATATAAATTCCCATCCCCACCAAAGGCTACATACATTATTATTTAACATAAATTGTAACATTGGCCAAAAGACAGACCTACTTGATTTTCTAAATCTATTTTTTTTTGTATCAAATTGGGGAAACAGTGAAATTCAATAGTTTCTTTACATCATTAGTAGAATTTTATCATTTTGAAGTGCTCAGAGAGCACAAACCTCCTTTAGCCAAGTTATTAGCGAAACAGTGGAAAACTGCCACATCTCTCAATGTTAACAAATAATTTTAAAAATTCCTGGATCTGGATCCAGATTGGAATCACTTCAAAACCTAATCACTTCTTCCTTGTGTCAACCAACATAACTTAAAAATGTCGTAAAAATCAGTTGAGAACATACTGTGTTATTCGCAAAAATGTGGGAAAACTGTCCTGTCGCACAGTGTCAAGAAATCCTAAAATATATTCTTGAATGTGGATTCAGGAATCAGATCGGGCAGTTTATCACATTTCTGACAATAACTTGCTCAACAAAGCTGGAAATGCCTTGGTGGAGGTTTGTTCTGTGGGAGCACTCCTAGTTTGGAATGATATTTGTGCACTTGGCAAAATGAAACAAGGTTGTAGATGTATTCAATATAGTGTGCAATCACCCCAAACTGTTCTTGTTTTCACCTAAAACTCTTGAAATTAGGCTGATACTGTGGCCCACTGTGCAGCAAAAATAGCCCTAGTTTCTGTACAGATGCAGAGCTCATCTCTGTCACTGTGGCTAAAGCTCAGGTGAATGCTAGGGGCCTCATACTCCCCACTTAAAAAAATCAGAGCTATCCCTTTAAACTAGACTAAGACAAAAAACAACTTAAATATGACTTTATATATTTTGGTACTAGACAATGACTAAATTTAAGACAGCTGCCAAAATTAATCCTGAAATCAACCTGTCTTAGAGTGTGTGCAGTATTAGGTAATGCAGCCAATAAATAGGCCACCAAAGTGTCAAGTATCAGGGTGCTGAGGCCTGCTGGGTGTCAGTCCATAGACTTCCCTACTTTATCTGCTGTCTAACACGTCATAAAGCACTGCTCATTGATTCAGGGCTACACATAAACAGCAGATTCTCTCAACCAAGACGTGCCATCTGGCTCTGTAGCACATTAAAAAAAACTGTCAGAGTAGAAACAACATCAGCTTGCCCAGGGCACACAAACCAAACGACCTCTGTGATGGTGTTTTGAGTAGAGCTCGTCTCCTCTTTGTCTGATCTCTTTTGTCCTTGTCTGGAAACATTCACCTCAAAAGGTGACTGTCAGAGCAGGTAACTACCCGAGTGCATATAGATGTGGGCTGTTTTCATCCGATCAATACCCATCAGCAGAGGGCCAAAGCAAATATGTTTCTCCTCTGAGAGTTCGCAGCAGACGAGACGAGAGACGACGACAGCTGTTTATCTTGCAGATGGGAATGGTACACCAAAACAAATTGTGGAGAGAAAACAGCACAACCACTTGGAAAACTTAAATGCAGTTTGATATGACAGTGCAGGCGGCTGGTTTACACACCCATGTGTTCATGATAAACACATTTTTAGCATCATTCTGCGGGCCAGTGCACTTTATTTTTTTCTTAACCCTCAGCTGGAGCCGCCCTCCTTGTTTCCCCTGATTACAGCTGATTATTCCCTGACATAAAGCTGCCACAACAGAATACTAAAACTTGATTTAACATGACGTCTCAACAAAGCCTGAGCAGGGCCACTGTGTGTATATCTCTTTCTTATATCTTCTGTTGACAGCTCTGTCAGGGACAGCACTGTGAGATTGTTATTATTCAGCTTCCTGGGAATGGATACTTGACATAAAGTGAAACGGTATTGTTATTCAAAGAGGCTTTTACTTTGTGTTTGTTTTGATTTGGCAGCCTTAGTTTGGAGCAACCGAAGAAATGCTGTGAGATCCATCTTAATGCTATATCTTATCCAACAGAAATGGAAGGGAAGATGGAGACACTTTTCAGGCAATAAAGCAAAGTAATACATATTCATCCGTTATCAGTGCACATGTTATTTCAGATTTGAAACAATCACCTTAAAAGTACTATACAGTGTTGAGATGTGATCGCAAATGCGTTTTATATTTGATTTGCTGCCATACTGTCTGACTTTGTTATCAAAGTTAGTGTAGAATCTGCACTTCAGAGAACACAGAGTTTACTTGAGGTCTCTGACAACCCATATGTCTCACTTTATTTTCAACTTTCAGCAGTCTGCATAAGCAATGCAGGAAATTTTCAGTGTCTTTAATTTAATCTGACGGTGAATCTGTGTACCTTGAAGAAACACAAAGAAGGAAAAATATTGGTTCTCAAAATAGCAGAAACTACTGGTGTTTTGTTTTATAAGACACATCATGACAAACCAACAACTTTGGTCTCCTTTGTCTAATTTAATCAGGTTTGATGAGTTGGAGATTTATAATGAAAGCACCCAAAACCTCCCATAAAATCTGGTAATATGCTGTATAAATGTTCCTCTTAAGGATTGGCTGCAGTCTTCAAACCAATAGGATGCAATCATTTTTGGAACATGCACCATCATGAATAGGGATGGAAGTATATTTTTGGGCACATTTATGCCTTTATTGATAGAGGTGAGAGACATTGGATGGACCTGTGAAAGGAGATGAGAGAGCAGGGTAGAACATACTGCATATGGGCCTGTCATGAGGCATTCACAAATATTGTTGAGGCTAAAGGAAGGTGCACATTCCTCTAGCACCTGAATCAGTATTTGTGTGAAGAATTTGGTAAATGACTGTTTACATTTTTCTTTAAAAGTATATTTGTGGTCTGAGTGCTGCACAGGGTGTGTGTGGATTTTTCCTTTTAGTGTACTCTGTTTTCAGATCTATTTGGTGGTTTCCCTTTTGGTGATCACTGCATTTCTTTCACCTGCATTGTCTGCAGGTGAGAGAGTAGTCACACCTGTATTCAGTGAGGCTGTGATTAGAGCTGCAGGTAGCAGAGTATATAAGGTGTGTGAAATCAGCAGTCTGGTTGGTGTGTGGCACACTGGAGGTGAGGCTATAAGGAGAGCCATTTTGTTTGACTAATGTTGGACTAATTTCTCATTTTTCCCTCTGCAGGGGACATTTTTGGAAAGAGTTTGATTGATTTGCCATTTTTTTTGTCTTATTTTTTGATGTGGCCTAATAAATGTTCTCCTCATTTTGAGAATTTACAATGTGTTTTAGATTTTTCCTTCCACTCACACTGCCTGCCATCCAAGAGTGTAACAGGGCCTAAGAGGGAATTGAATCTTGGGCTGGCAAAATATGGTGTATTCCTAGTTTCTTACCACTCTGCCAAATCAGCACCCCCAGCTGAGAGGATTTTACTGATACCAATACCATCATCGATTTTGCTGATTCTTCATCAATGTCCTGATTAAAAAACTGTATTCGTCCCCAAGGAGCAATTCAAAGGCACATAGAGCAGGAGCATGATAAAACAGTCATCAAGGACAAACAGCGTAAGCACAGATGTTTCTCTGCTGAAATATGCCAGATGGTATTATGTTTTATATCATTGAAAGTCTAATTAGTAACCTTTACAGCTAGATACAACTTGTAAGGATTGTGTATTTATGGAATGAGCAACACAGCTAAAAATGTGGCTAGCACCCCAAAAACATGCCAAAATACAATCATATACAAGCAGCTGTCTTCAAGTGTATTTACAATTAACTGTTGTAAAAAACATTGTTGTTGGTAAAACATAAAAAATAAGGCCACCGCCATATTTCTTCCTACATGATCTGTTCTCTTCTCCTACATGAAGAATGACTGTACATAACCGTAGCTCATGTTCTTTTTAAACGCTGTCAACGACAAATAGGAAAAACACGTTGTCCTGTTATACATAACAACGCCTCAAACCATTCTCTCAGTCCCATGATATCTAAATGATGGGGCAATATGGTGCATCATGGTGAGAGAAATTTATCACTCTCTGATCCCACAGTGAGAGAAAAATGACAGAATATTGATGAAGTGGTGGTGAGTTTGCGCTTGTGATTGGCCCGGGGCTACAACAGGAGAAGTTTGAAAAAGGAGAGATGATTAAAGGGAAGCTATGCACTGTGGAGAACAGAGCAATCAGGGGCAGGCGCAGCTCACTCCCCGCTGCCCGTGTTCCCCAGAGACACACACTGCCTGGAGAGCAACGGGGCCAATGTGCCTCATTAATGTATTGACAGATATGAACTGAACTGGGCCGCTGTGAAACCAGTGTTAGAGGCAGAGAGAGGAGACAATGTATGATGAGAGTTTCATAAAATCATTGAGCTTATTTTAGTGAAAATGACACCTTTTGAATGATAAATGCTGCAAAAGTCCTTAAAGGTAGGGTCTGCAGGATTTTCCTTAAAAATAAAATATCAACTTTTTCAGGAAAAATCCTGCTCAATCGTCTCCTATGGGTCTCTATTGATGTGTGATGGTGTCTTTGTTTACCTCACCACCCTCCTCAGCCTGTATTTGGATGTTTTGGTTTGCGGAGAGTAGGCTGGGATACCCTAGCCAATCACAGCGCGCCCAGTGCACAAGTGACTTTGAGTGTTACACAATGCACTTACAGAACGCTACGCAGACCGGCAAAGATGGCAGACGCTACAGCAAAGAAACGAAGATACAATCAGGCAGAAGCAAAACGGCAAGCGGGCAAAGCTCGGTCTAAAACCAGAGTGAACCTAGGGTTGGCTTTCACCTGCTTCCGAACTCTGAAGGACCGTCTCGGGATGAAAAGCGACGTAGAGTTAGCCGTCATGCTGCTGGACAAGTAGGTCATTTTCCAGCCGGCTGCAGGGCTATTGGGCTGGGGAGGCATGCTCTCCATCTGCTGCCGGAGAGGGTGGGCACCCTCATCAGGTCGCGAGGGGTTCAGGAGGAGGGGCTTCGTTTGAATGTTGTGTTTACAAACTGTAACGAAAAATCCTGCAGACCCTACCTTTAAATTTTACTTTCCAAAGGCATAAATGGTACAGTGCAAAAGTTTCAAAGCCCTTAGATGGGGTATTTATTTAAAAAATAAATATTCTAAAAGAGAGAAGAGATATTAATTACACTTGAAGTGACTTGGAACATTTACTTTTTAAGCACATGCAAGGGACTTAAGTATGTGTTGATGTTGGCACCCACAGTGCACAAAGTTGTACTTTCTTCCCTAATTGCTGATCATATGTGGGAAGAATTTTTCTCAAGAAAATGTATTATCTAGTCTTTTAGCAGTCAAACGTATCACTCCATGATAATGAATGTTTGACAAGTAAACAAAGCCAGTTTCTTCAAGGCGTTCTGACTTACTGTCATTCACGCCCTCATAGTGGTTACAAAACAAAACAAATAAATAAATATCATCAAAGAAATTATCATTCTTGTCACTGATTGTCTTGTTTGCTCTTCATGTAGAGGCATCAGCTATAATTTCAGCCTGTTTCATAGAGAGGATTTAATCATGTGACCAATGTGGAGAACTGAATTGCAAAATGAGTGTCAACTGCACTGAGCACTGTGTTGAACTACAGCACAGGTTTTTGATCCATAATCTCAACAAAACGACACATTTACGTCCCATACAAAACTCCAGGTAAAGAAAGATGTTAATAAAGACGATCAGTATTAATTACTTTAGATTCACAAAGCACTTGGGAAAAAATTTAAACCCCTAAAAATGCAGACAATTTTTGTTAGAGCATCACCTCAGGTTTATAATGTTCCATAATATTGGAGAATCCTACCCCTTGCACCACTGCCAGGACAAAAATCAACAGAACTGTATGAGGATTATTTATTTTCACTGTGAATGGATGTGGAACAAGCAAACATTTCAATCAATCAATTAATCAGACCTGCATTAGTAAAGCAAATGTAGACTAGAAAAGCACTCAGAGAGCGCAGACCTCCGCCTAGCAGCTTCGGTCCACTTTGGCGAAAATGGTCCTATCTGGCAATGTTAAAGAATCCTTTAAAAAATTCCTGGATCCAGACAGTGATCCGGATCACCCCCAAAATTTAATCAGTTCTTCCATATCCCATTTCCGACAATTCCTAAAAAAATTCATCCAAATCTGTTCAGAACTTTTCAAGTTATTTTGAACACAAACAAACAGACAAACAGACAGATAAATGCCGGCAAAAACATAACCTCCTTGGCGGAGGTAATAAAAAAAAAAATAAAAAAAAACCAAAAAAAAAACCCAAAACCAAAACCAAATAAATCCATACTGACCAAAACAATGAAAGAAAAAACTACAAAAATACCTCAACAAAACAGAAACTGTGGAAGTAGGAAACTAGGAACTAAGGGTCTGAGAAACTGAGGAAATGGTGGTCACAAGTTCATAATGAGAAAACACACTAGAGGGAAGATTTAAAATACTAAATATTGAGATAAAATCATAGTTTAAAAAAAATCATAATAGTATTAGTAACTGTTCAAGTGTTCATGGAGCACAACCCTCCACATTCCTGCCATGTTTAGTCAAGTTATAAGCTAATATGTGGAAGAATGCCCTCTTTCAAGATGTTAACAAATCCTTCAAAAAAGTTCTGGATCAACATCCAGATTAAGATCACCACCAATGACCAACTTCCCTGAAAATCCATTTAAAACATTTTTACTCTTTGAATGTTTGTTTTTTTTTAAATGAGGACTTGCATATAATGAAAAGAGAAAGATATCAACTTCACATTTATCTGTTACTGCTCTTCATAAACAGCATCAGGATCACTATCAGTAAAAATGTCATCCCAGTCAGTGTTTTGGCACAACAGTTTTGAAAAAGGATGTGACATTCTGATCTAGTGACCTCAAAATAAAATGCTAGGATTGGGATATATCTGTTGTTTCTACTATCTTTGCAATTTACAGAGCATCTGGCATCATTGAACTGTCGTTTGCTCATATCTCAGTTCTCTATATAAAATTGGGCATTTAGACAGCTAAAGGATGAATTCAGATGACTGGATAGTCCACAGGTTTAGAAAGTCTGATTAACTGATTATTTTTATCGCCATCAATACAGAGCTGCTATCCTATTCAAATCCTCTGCCTAACACAGTTTCCAATTCTAGCTCCAATAACAGGCCACTGCCACAAAAAAGCAAAAAGCAGTAAGTAATGGAATAAAGAGCTGAAAAGACCTTATATAAGGTTTACCAAATGTATTTAAATTACTTTATGACCACAGCAATACAACTTCAGCATCCTGTGGTTTATAACTCCGGGAACGCAGATTACTTTTACATTTGTCATTCTAAACATCTATATCTATAAAATACAGACATAGCTTGTTTACTCTACAACTGTTTGAGCCTTCATACCTATGATCACAGATGTGAGTGCATCTGTCGGCTTGTTTCCCATGAGTATAGATGTAAATCAGCAGGAGCTCGTCTTTAGTCTAGATGCTGGGTCATGTGTCCCTTTCTTCCAGGATTCTCTCAGACTGCACTATGACGACTGTGAACTTTCTTGTCATGTACATTTCTCTAAGTAAGTACAAAACTGTGCACCTGGCTCACCACCTCCAGATGTTACTGGGCAGATGGGTGCATCTGTATTTCCAACTTTAATGTTAATAAATAAAACATGGCTTCATAGAAGAGAGACAAAAGCAATGCATTTAAATACGACGTGTAGGCTTATTTTGAATCATCAAAAGAGAAAGAAATGCAACCAAGGGACATGACACACAGTTTGTCAGGGGTGATACATTAAGATAAAATACTGTGGAAATATGGCTCACCTCACTTGGCAACCCCTAGGGAAAGCAAAAGCCAACAACAGCAAAGCTAATGCTAAGCAAATCCAGCTAAAATACCAGACAACACTTGACATAGCTACCTTGCCAAAGTTTCCTCCCAATTCTAGGAAAATAGCTAAATTCATTACTTAATTTATGTGCCAGTATTAAAGGCCTCACCATGTTGTGGAAATAAGGGCTTTTGTTACATGCTGATTGGAGCCCAGGTATGTGCCTCTGTCTCTGCATTATTTCACTGACACAGCAGCACCAAAGCTCTACAGAGCAGTGAAGTTATAAGTTAAAGAGAGGCTTTAGAGTGGGTTGAATTAACATGAGACACGTGGACATCAGTCTGAGGGTTTAACTTTTTAAATCAAACTGATTGACCTGATGTGAATATGCTGAGATAAACTTCTTGTTAAATTTAACAGAATTTTGAATGAAGGAAAATATTAGGCATGTCTACATACTTACATTGTTTACTACCAAGGAAGTAGATATTGACTTTTTTTAAACAGGAATCAGAAAACACTTGTGAGGATAAAATGAAACATAGAATACTGAACACAGGGCTGTAATATGTGTTAGTTTGGGGCCTGTGTGTTTTTTGCCCTGAAGTGAACACAACTAGGATCAAATTAAAAAACATCAGTGTGTTGCAATATTCAGACAAAAATATATGGATTTTTAAAACACTTTACAGTGGCACATAAACTAATGGCTGTTTGACAGATGATAAATCACCCTGTTACATCTAAGATAATCTGAGTCACTGCTCTGAGTCAAATTAAAATGCCTGTTCTACATCTCTTTTCCTCAGCGTTTTGTGTGGAACTTCTCTTAAAATATACTCCTAAGAATTTTCTTTATTATAGCGAACCGGAACAAGACAAAATATTGCAATACAAACTGAAATAATTCTTTTTAAAATTTGCTTTCAGTCACCTTGATTAAACTCTGAAATACAAAGAAGTTTATAGAACGGGTGTCAGAAATGTTATTCAAGGTTCAACTCAACAACAACAAAAAAAAAAAAAAACACAGTAATGCTAGAAAAATGTCTGACTTGGTCTCAGAAAATCAAGCTTTTAGTAGTGGTGACTTGTTACCTCTTATGTAACTCCTCTTTATTATACTCTACAAAGTCAGTCCTTTTTAGTTCACAAGGTTCTCACTCATTTCTTGTGTTGCCTTGTGAATGACAACACTGGCCTGACCATGATGAGTTTTCTTTTGTTGTTGTTTGACTCAATAACAGCATGTGTGATGTCTTTATCACAACAGGACCAAGGTCATACCGCTCTAGTTCACTGAGCGGCTGTGAGGCTGACTGAGATGTGTCGCTTTAGGAGACGTGTTCATCGGACACATTATTTAATAATGACCTTGCATCTGACACTAAGTGATGGCTGTAATGAGGAGGGGCTCGTGTTGCTCTCTCCGAAGGTGAAACTTAAGGAAGAAAAATGCTCTCAGCCATCACTGGGTCGGCTTTATGTTATGTTGTGTGATGGATTTATGAGCAGACCCTGAAGATGCTGCTGTTGTCTTTAAGTCAGCAAAGGAGGACTTAGCACATCAATAATTACAGATGTAACGTGTAGAATTTCAGGATCAGACAATTCTCAGTTTAACACTGGACCATTCAGTGAATCATCCTCTGTTCAATACGACCTTGTGAATTGTGATATTTTCTGTTTTGCAATGAATAACTAACTTCCATCTATTATGCTTCTCTCTGTAGGTAGATAGATAGATAGATAGATAGATAGATAGATAGATAGATAGATAGATAGATAGATAGATAGACAGATATAGATAGATAGATAGATAGATAGATAGATAGATAGATAGATAGATAGACAGATATAGATAGATAGAGAGACAGACAGATGGATAGACAGATGTAAAGACTGATGGATAGACACACAGACAGGAAGATAGACTGACAGACAGATGGATAGACTGATAGACAGATAGATGGATAGACAGACAGAGAAACAGATAGATAGACAGATTGATAGACCGATAGACAGATGGCTAGATAGATAGAAAGACAGACAGAAATATGGATAGACGGATGTAAAGACAGATGGATAAACAGACAGACAGACAGACAGACAGACAGATAAATAGATAGGAAACTAAGAGGTAAAAAAAAGGCAATACTATAATACATATTAATCTACGTCCTTATATTTGTCTCTACTTCTGCAAAGTACTATTAAAATGTGCAAGACTATCTGCAACCATAACTGTACGAAGAGATGTACAAGAAAATAAAGATGGTTATAGCTAAGTGATCATAAAAAACATCTAGATGATTATGTAGCCCACATAACATATCATACATTTTTGTTCATACATTTCTTAAGATATGTTGCTTTTTCTCTCTGTAGTCATGATATTTTATAATTCTACAGCAAAATTAAGAGTTTGTGCATTTTAAATTGTATTTTAAGTGGCTGCAACTCTTTCTTACCCGGAAAAACAAAGCCCATGATTTTACAAAGAAAAATGTTTGTTCAAAAATCACATTTAGCTTTTTTTTTATTATATCTTACAGGCATTTTCTGCCTTTATTGATAGTTGAGTCAGTGGACAGACTCTGAAAGAGGAAGAGAGAGCAGGGGAAGACAAGTGGGAAATGAGCCTCAGGTGGGAACTGAACCAGAGCTACTAACACAAGGCAAGAGCCTTCATATATGCCATGTGCACAGTTGCCACCCACTCCGCCACCCCAGCACCCCAGCACCCCACATAGAGATGTTTCTGATCCAAGTTACAGTCTGTTGCATCTGCAGCTGATTTTGTCATTAAGTTATCTCACAAGTGTTGTTATGCTTTTGTTAAAAAGAAAACAAAAATAATCCTGTTTAAGTTATTTAATTGCTTCAAAATAAAAGCATTGATCCATTACTACACATCGAGCATTAACTGTGAAAATCTTTTGAGAAGTCATATGCTCATCATTGCCAGAGTTCTATATGCTTTAGTGAACCTGTGAATATGCAGCACTGTGGTGTTTTCAGCAGCTTCTTTGGATGTTGGACTCAATCAACAGTTTGAACCCACTTTTAAGCAGCTGTTTTACAGGTTGAAACAGAAATATAATGGCTGCAGCCCTGAATCAAACAACACACGTTGACATATTCCAGCACATAGTCAGTGTCAGAACTACAGACAGACAACGCCGTTCTGCATAGTGAACACATTTAATGTTGCTTTTATTTCCGGACATGGAACTTGCAGCAGACACAGGAACATGTGAAAATGCGCACAGTGCTGTACATGGGCTGAAAGCTGTGCTGCTCACCGTGTGTGCATGTGTGTCATTCTGCTGTAGTGTTAAAGGATCCCCTCTGTTGTGCTGCTTTTGTCTGCTGGGAGGTTGAGTTGTTGCCCAATTATGAACCAAATAGTCACACTCTATTACCATAGGCCTAATTTTGGCTCAATATGATTATTGCAATTTATGATAAAGGCGGTTTGACTCATACCTGTGTAGTACGATAGCCCTAGTTGTATTAAAAGTGCTACACAAAAAGTGAATGATCATATCATTGCTAATTTAACAAAAAGATACCACAAAATACAAGAGCACTGTGAAAACATGGTATTTCAAACCCTACTAAAGCAAAAAGAACAAACTGATTGTCTGTACAGGCCAGTTTAAATGCAGATCATTCATTACCCAACATAAATAATGCAGAGTTCTCCTCAGAGGGGGGACCTAAAGGTCTACCACACATTATGACTGTCTCTTTGAATAATTAGATTTCAGACAACGAAGACCTTACTCCTACACCCAACATCTAGTCCTTTTATGAAGACAAATATATCATTATCTTACAGGCTTAGGTGCTACAGACAGAGCAGGAATGAACTGAGGTGTATTTTCTGTAAAGCCCTCTGAGAATTATTTTAAAGATTACCCTGTTCTCTGGGAATAGAAAAATAGTGTTTAAGTTATCATCTGGAAATATATTCAAACAGAAATTGAGTTTAATACATAATCAGACTTGTTGCAGTGACAACAAAGTCAGATACATCAAAAAACAAATGCAATTATCCTTGTGTTTACTCATTCTCTTCCTCTTGAAGACCATGCAAAAAGGAACAAACTAAAATTGCAAAAGTGACAAAAAAATGTAGAATTTGAGCAGAGGTGGGAGGTAATAACAAGCTGAGTCACTGTTCCTTTAACCTAAACACTCTTAACACCTCATAAGTGGATCAACTGAATATCAGATACATCAGGACTGTCAACTGATTACATTTTACACCGTGATTAACCTCTGAATTTTAAAAGTGACCTGCAGTAAATCAGTTTTAATTGCTGTGTTAGAAATCCATTACAATTCATCATAAAAGAAATTTCAAGTCCACACTGTCAGCTTGAAGAAGATAAATAAACACAAAGAATGTACTATATATTTTTGACTTCTAGACTTATTTCTGCACTAGTACAACAGTGTGGAGTCTAAAACTATGACTTTAGGGTAGGAGACATTTTTACAATACTAATGTGAGATTGTTTAAACTTTTGGAAGATCCACTTGAGTTGCTTTATCTGATATGCAATTACGTTGTAAATTATACTGTCTGGAATGGAGATTATAATATTTACTGTTTGGATAAAACATGCATGAATTTGCAAAACAACAAACTGCTTTAGTGACACTGACTTAACCACATGTAAAAACAACTACTACTTGAGGATCAAAATGTTAGAAAAATAGCTAGAGGGAGTTTAAAAAAATAAATATCTGAATGACAATATGCACATTACTTTTAATTTGTCCACTGAGCTGTCGGTGAGGTTTTTAAAGTAAAATGAGACATTCAGTGTCTCATCAGTGTGGGAGCATGAGCCAAGGTAACAAGCACCTAGCTATTACTCCAAAGGTTAGTCAGCAATCCAGTATGGTCTGTTACTTGCAATAAGTGGGGGGCTCTCTGCATTGGCTGTGTGTTCAGCCAGTTAGTGGTATACAGGACTTCACACAATAAGGTTGTAGCTTAATTTACATCAACAATAGGTGCAAATAACTTTGGTCTTGCCAAGACAACAGCCTGGCAGGACGTGGATGATGACTTTGCCATTCGAAAGAAACTTTTCTTTACAAACTTCTGCATTCCATGTACAACTT
Organism: Cetoscarus ocellatus; assembly: GCA_037902135.1. Lineage (NCBI taxonomy): Eukaryota > Metazoa > Chordata > Actinopteri > Labriformes > Labridae > Cetoscarus > Cetoscarus ocellatus. The sequence continues at coordinate 38,131 of JBAMNC010001682.1, forward strand.
TACAACTGCATTGCTTCTGGATTTTTTCACATGTACTGACTGACAGGGGCAAGGGTCAAAGATACAAAACATGCATGTGTTAGTTTCTAATCTAAAAAATGGTGGCATTGAAAGGGATTTATGATGAGTTTGACAATTCTAATAACAATGCAGTGGCAGGCAATAAAAACCCTGCTCTTGACACATGGGTATGACTCTACACGTAGCAAATTTTAAATGTACTTGTTATTTCAGGAAAGAGTGGTATGAGAAAACTATAACTATTGAGGTCATCTGAGCACAAACGGAAAGCCATGATTAAAAAGGAATTTGCTTAAGCAATTTTACCCTTGAGGGAGTGATGTTGTACTGAATATCAGCACTGCTGTGATTCAGTTGTTAGTTAAAAGTAATCAGAGTGCTCATACATAGTATAAATAGACAACCCTGAGTTAAACATGTTTTTAAACAGCAAATATGTATTTGTTGAAATTTATGAAGTTAACGATTGGGTCACTTGTGCACAAATATGCTGAAAATGCCCCAAATCCCTGGTTACTGCAGCCATTTTTATGGGAAGTCCCAGGATATCATTTACTGGCATTCAACCCTATCCCACACCAGCTCCACCCAAGCTTCCTTGTTTTCCCTGAGCTGGTGACGAGCTGTAAACCTGAAACACAAACATAAAGTCTGAAAAATATCCCTTCAAGGACCTGCGGACACTGAGTCAGTAGATAAAAGTAGAACCCGTCTTGCATGTTGCCTGGTTTGAGACTGAGAACACAGACTGCACTCAGACTGAGATGTTGAAACAAAGAGCACAGATGGTCATATGTCACTGCCTTTAGGCCTCTGCCTGTTGAGAAACTGCATGTGGTGAAGCATTCATATTTACAGTCAGACCAGAGCAACATGCTCAGAAATGGAAGGTACTTTCTCTCTTACTTCACCAACTGTAAACACAGCTGTTCGGGAGGAAAAACACGCGACCACTAACTGAGAGAGTCATGACTACTGTTTACTGCACAAGTGGTTAGAATAAAAAGAAAACACTTGCAAAATAAACATGAAGAAATCAAGTCTGTTAAATGTTAGATCTTGTGAGGTAACTGTGTATTTTGATTAAATCTTTGTATAGGCAGGGGACATATTTATAAAATAAACCAACAGCCTTTCTATCAAGGACACAAGGAATCCTGGCTGGGGTGCACAAATATCTTTACATCCAAATGTGCAACATAATGTTTTGTAATGCTGTACATTTGAACACTGTATTTTTGGGACATAAACAGCACTGCAGTTATGTCACCGTGCCCTGTCTACAGAGGCTGCTGTCCTTGATGTGGGCGACTGGGTTTATATGTGACTTGAGGCGACTTTTCACTATCCTAGACTTTCACTGGTAAAATGATATGATTATCAAAACAATAGTTGTTTCTGCCAAAACGATCTAATTGGACACAAGGCATTTTTTGAATGGCAACATAGAGTACAACATCATAGGACTTCGACTGGGAGTATGGCTGGTACCTGATATTTAATATTCGAATATCCATTCAAGCATGGGGTAAAAATCTGCTCTTCAACTGTAAAAATACATTCTATTTAAAATAAACACTGTAGCAACACACAAAGGCACCTCAAGCAGAGAAGTGTCTGGCACTTCAAGCTCAACTCAATCGCCTGTTGCTCTCTTGACCTCAACAACAAGGTGGTATTACTTAAGAAGTACACCTAAAGAAAGTGGAGGACAGCCAAAGACACTCCATGGAAGCACTCCAGAAAAAAGGCCATCAAAAATTGCAAGATTCATGAGAGGACATACAGGCCACTGGTGGAGTGGCCTTGGGAGAGGTAGATAATAAAATGATTTAATGGCAATGCCTAGTGTCTGTGTTACAGCTGGGCCAGAGAGTGGGGGATTCAGATAGCTTTGGTTATTTGTGAGTTCCCTTAAAAGTGGATCAAGATAGATTTTTGGGGAAAAGTGACAGCCTTAACTCCACAACAACTTTTATGAGTCAGTCCTAAAAAATCTGATTGGCATCCCATGGGTGAGTATCTCAGAAAACCACACCACTTGGAGTCTTTGCAACTTGTATCACCCTGCCTCAGCGAGATGCTCCAAATGCTTTTAATTAACATTTACAGCTGACAGTGGTTTTTTTTTTTTAAACCTTCACCAAAGAGGTTAGTTTTTTTCTGCATTTTTCTGTTTGTCTATCTGTAATCAAGGTAAATCAATAAGTTATCTACTGATTTAGAGGAAATTTTCACAGAATGTCAGTCATGGCACAAGGATGTAGTAAGTAGATTTTGTTGGTGATTAAAAAGATTTTTAAAAATTAAATGATGAGGCAGTTTTCTGCATTTTTGCAAAGAATTCTGCACTTTTAGTTTTGACTCTTTTACAAGTTCATGATCATAGAACGTTATTGCTCGTCTTGTCTTGACAAACAGATTGGCAATTGACCCTGTGTCAGTGTGATTGGTCTGCCAAACCCACCTATCAGAAAGTCTCTGATGGCAATCGTTTCTAAGGTGCTCTGATAAAACTAACTCCAGTCTTGGTAAGTCTTTTCATTGGCTTGCAGAAAAATTGAAACCTTTATTCTGTTACTTAACAAGGTTAAAATGTGTGATTAGGGTGTTTGTAAAAGCTATTCAAGATATCCACATTTCAATCAGGGATATTTTTTTCTTCCTGTTTCTTAATCTGAAGGTTAATTATGAAAAATGTCAACTCTTTGGCGACAACACTTGGTTTTCAATCCATTGACAATCGCTAAGAATACTTAGTAAAAACTTTTAGATAAGTAGAAATATTTTAAATACTGGCAATATCTGGTGTTTTGATAATGTCAATGAAAATATCAGACTTATGCTACCTAATTATATTAGCACTGTATGATGTAAAGTTGACATTACTTTTCTAGGACATCAATTATGTACTGTTAACATGAACTGACGACTAATCATAGTTAGACCTATCAAAGTATAATACAGCCTATACATCTCTTTTTGTTTGCCAAGCACTTTGTTGATGTGCCACAGGAGGACAGCTAATGTTAACCAACATCATAAGCATCAGACAAAGGTCATATTTCAATTAATCTCAACAGGTTTTTAGAGATTTTGACACCCTATATTAGAAATTTGTCTACATACTTTTACTGAGGCCCAAGTTATAAACAATTAAAGTCAATAGAACGTGTACAAAAGTTAGGTAAATTGAGGTTTATTTCAATGGGAATAAGCTTGATGGCAGGAGAGTTTGCCTTAAGATGGGTACACACAAACTGACAACTAGGCCGACTTTCGTCTCGGACCCCCGCTTCTATCAAATTCAGCAAAGGCCCAATCATCTTAAATCTCCTAAAGATTATTTTACCTGAGTATCCTCTTGTGTGAGGTGTGCTAAGAATAATTTGTCCTCTTGGAAATGGATCAGCGCCACCCTGACTTGAAATCACAAATATTAAATGTGTTCAACATTTACAACCAGAAATCTTGATGTACGTGAAGTGCATCGAGGAGAGCTGAGCATGCCTCAGTGTTTTGCCACATGGACCAGAGCAAAGCCAATCAGGGAGCAGGCCAGCTGAGCAGGAAGCAAACACAGCCATGGCCTTGAGAGTACAGGTGAAGCATAAAGTTAGATGGATGCAAAAATGTAAGGTCCAATATGTTGATTTGTGTCAAAAACAGGAGCATCCAAACTGCATAATCTGTAAATTAAATATAACAAACTGATAAGCAGAGGAGATGGGTGGAAATCACAACTGCCAAAAGCTGAAGTAAGCCTCCTGACATTGCCATGTTAGTTTACATTGAAGTCACGTGTGATCACGTGAGATCACAAGCTGTGAGAGCAGAGGCTCTGTCTTCTTGGTAAATGAAACGGTTTGTGTTGTCCTATGTCCCTCTTTTTTTGGCACACCACACACGACAGGAACAAGACTGATAAATATGACATTATTTGTCTTCATCATTTTTCTTTGTGGGAAGATAACCTAGATGTTTCTGTTTTCTATATGATAAAAATTTCATTAAAAGAAGCAATACGTTCAGTCAAACCCCTGCCGATCATACAGTCACAGTTTTATCTCTTTTTTTGTTTTGTTCCCCTCAGCTTTATAGTTTCTGCAAGCGAGTGGGCTGAAGCCAAAACCAGCCAACTATTTATCGTCAACTCTAACTGCTCAAAAAGTATATTTTACATTTAAATAACCCCCTAAACTATCATGCTACATGTGCACTTCAACTTTATTTATTTTGTGTGGTCTTGGAGAGAAAAAGTATGCATTATGTTAGAATCCATGGAATCTACATAATTGTACGGCTCAAGCAGACATCGGTGATACAGCAGCTCAGAGAATGAAGCTGTGGATAAGCTCACTTTGCTTTCATTAAGCTGTATCCAAAACAACATTGTTTCAGTGGCTTCACTTGCTCCTGGATGACAGGAGTATAATGTCAGGGTCAAGATTTTGAGGAAGGAGTGGTTGTTTTTTTTTCTCCCTGACAAGAGAATGTACAAACCACATACCGATGTTTTACTCAGTTTCCTACTGAATATACAGAGTTAGAGGAAAAAAGGACAGAGCTGCTTTAATATTTGGTTTCACTTAATGCTATAATGTTACACGTTATCCATGTAGTAAGTGTAAGAGGGAATAATTTATCCTAAGATGAAAGTGAGCGGTGGATAAAAGTGATATCACCATTTCAAACCCTTCTCCGTGTGTGAGAAAAGATCCAGTTTGCAGTTTGATAGACTATTCGGGGCAATCCCTTCAGATCTCAGCCACCTCGCCGAAAAAAAAGCTCTACCTTCTCGTACCTTTTATGCATCCACACCCCCACTGCTGATCCAGACACGAATGACTGGAGCTCATGTATCGACTTTAGCGAGGAAAAACCCACAGCACCTCACAGCTTTCTTACAGCACTAACAAACACAGACACACATTTACACAATCACACCTAACAGCAGTTTATTGACCGGTAAGGGACGCTTCCAGGAGACGAGGATGAGAGAAAAAAAAAAAAAAAGATTCTGAACTTTCTTGCTGTGATGCAGCAATTTTTAACAATTGATCCACTGAGCTGTCACCTTCGTTTTCTGAGGAAGTGAGCCAAGCAGAGAAGAGCGATCGTCTCTGGAGTGTTTTCCAATTATTGATATGCGTATGGGCACAGAAGTAAAAACAGTCGAAGTGCAGATACTGTACAACAAGCTGTCTTTACGCTGATGCAGTGAGGAAGAGTCTTTTGATGGGTTCAACCTCTTGGTCCCTTAAACTCACTAAACCACCACACACTGATGGATCCAGTAGGCGAAAAACACCTCCTTCTGTGAGAGAATATGGAGAGTTTCATGGTTTTCAGAACCAACTTCTTGTTTTAACCCTGTTCTAACTGTTTGTCTTTTTTTTTCAATTAAACTAAGTTGTTTTTCAAGTGAATGATCCCAGGTTGTAGTTCTATAATCCCATCATGATAGGGAACAAATGAGAGATCATTGCTGCCAGATGCTACCACAAGATTTTCATTTTCAAAGCAGTGTAAGAAGTGGAATTCTCCACTAAATACCTGTAAACCTCCCTGAAATAAGGTCAGGGACGGGACTTGACTGTTTTTAATACTTTAATGGTATTTGAGGTGCTGAAAATAAATTCCTTCAGATGCATAATGTCAATAAATATGCATTAAAAGGAAAATAACTTGAAAAAGGAGATAGAAAAATAGATATATTAAAATGCTTACAGCCTGAAAACATTGATTTTGCCTTTAAAGCTATATTCTTTATTATAAAATCATAACAGAAAGATTCTAAACTCATCTTTTAAGGAGTCAGATCTTAAGTGAGCATGATATGGGCCCCAGGCTGCTTTAATTGATATCTCGCATCATAGCTGTCTGATGAGTGAATTGACTTCATCAAAGCTAATTCCTGTGTTTGAACCTAAAGGTTTAATATGCAACATTCTGAATATCAATATAGAAAAAATACTTTATGTAAGTGTGTGTGGGAAATTTTTTTCTGGAAAAAAAATTAGGTCCCTCTATGTTTGTTGTTCTCAGCACTGCGTTCACACTGGCAGGATAATGCTTCCTTCAGCTTGTTCATGTTTCTTGCAGGGGAAGAAAAAATGGCCAAACATGTTCAAGGATGGTTTTTGTATAGAGCTTAGTACTGTTTTGTTGTTATGAGTTCACAACCAGAGGCCATGCATTTCTTTTAATTTCTGTTATTTTTTTCTTATGCTTAACAAATGTATTCGACCACCACGCAGTGTAAAGTTTAGGCAACAGCTGCTCTAAATGAACAATACTGGTAATTACTAAAATCATTTTTTATGTTTCTGTAATTGTTAATACAACAGAAAGCAGAAGGTCTATGACCAAAATAGAATTCTTAATGCTAAAATATAATCATTGTTGTCCATCAATTTTCAAATTTACAGATTTACAAAAAAAAGTCAAACACAGTAAAACATATTTTTATTTCTTGATTAAGATGTCAAATTAAAATTATTTATGTGGATTCCTGAACAGGAAAAAATAGTTTTAGTGGTTGAATGTAATACTTGATTAAACTCTGACTTCTCAGAAAAGCCCAGTGAGCCGGCTCAAAAAAAAGGTCTTAAAAGGTGAATTCAGTTTGAGATTCCTCTTTAATAAACAAAATGTATGTTCACTTTTAGAAAGACTTCTTTTTTATGACAGGTAATCCAATAAATTTGTAAAGCACTGTATATTAAAACATAAACCTTTTTAATCTGTATTTTCTTTCAAACTTAACTATCACAATATTACTAATTCTTATCATATAATTAACCATTTCCATTTTATTTCAAATATTTCTTCATTTTTCTTTTTTTTAATATTTCGGTAATTTTTTTTTCGGAAATGCTTTGGCGATAATGCCACACATTAATGCCAATACAGCCCTTTGAATTAAATTAATCTGAGACCTAAAACATGGCGGTGAATCGCTACAGTCTTTTTCTCCTCTCAAAGCACTCTGATTGGTCCAATCATTTTCTGATCACGATGAAGCAAACCAACTTGAAGCTTAGGAAGATAGCTCGACCCAACTACAGAAATGGAATCCGGTGAATACTGCTACTTTGCAAGGTAAACAATATCTCAAAAACCCATTTAAAAACCCCATAGGCTTTGTGTCAATGGAGTCTATGTGACGTTAACAATTTTGTTGGCCTATAAATTGACATCATCACTCTAAGTCCTTGTAGTTTCCTGATCAAAGATACTATTTTCTTTGGCCTACAAAATTAAGAAATACACACACACAAACAAAGAAAAAAAGTGTACACTGAGTCTTTGTTTTCAAATTTTCATCAGCACTCTCCAGTCCCTCTCTGTCTTACAGATGCTTGCAGGAACAAATGCAAATTAATGGCAGGTTTGGGCAGAGAACGGTGGGGAAGAGGCTGAGGGATGAAAAAAGCGAATCAGAGAATAGCATTTACTTTTTTTAATAGGCTATTAGAAACCTAGACTTAACAAAAAAGCACAATTCAGTATTACAAATTACACAAGCAATGGAGAAAAATAGGAAACATAATCCCAATTTGATGTGTTTTAGCCTGATTTGAACCCACATTTTTAACTCTGACTTCATCTTTAAAACAATACAACTGCTTTCAAACGGGTCTTCATTTCCTCTACAGCCTTTTCCCCCTACAACATTTGTTTAACCTTTTCATGTTTGTTTGGAGCAGAAGTTTGGGACGGCTGTGGTAAGTCCCAGCTAACCTCGGGGTGTGCGCCTGAATGTTTGTGAATGAATTTGCTCTGTTGGTTTTTCAAAATGTTTATTTTGTCAAACTCTTCAACAAAGTCTGGCTGGACTGAGACATTGAGATGGAAGAAACAAAAATGTCAGGAGTAAATTATATCTGAACAGATGATAGAGAGCCTACAATTTGTTTTGAATTATAGCTCTTCCTTTTTTTTGATACAAGGGCACAGTAATCAAGCTTGTCATATTTTGCGGAGAAAAACAAAACACCGTATTGAGAAACATGTAGAGAAAATCAGACTTTCTCACATAAAAATATGGTATTCTTCATGTTTGAGCTCTTCTATTAAAGTGTGCAATGTTTTGGAAAGTAGTTTTTACATGATGGCCTTGTGAAATGAGAACAATGTCTCCTTGTAGCCACCACACAAACAAATGAAAGTACTTTGAGGCAGATGAGTTTAAGTGTTGCTCTACAAGTACCAAAAATTGCAGGGACAGCCTCCTGTTTTTATACCCTGAAACTTTGACACACAATTTCTTCACGACAAGCTCTTAAAGTGCTTTAAGAAGTAAATTGAGACATCTTTTAAGCTGGCTCTTAATATTGGTAATACAGCCCTGGTTGCTGTTTTATGCCTTTATACTATACTGGCCAATCATTGAGAGTGCAGTACCTCAAAAATAATTTGATTTTTTTTCAAACTTAATTTATTTCCACTAAGACTGGATGATAAATGTACTACATCATGGAGTTCAAAGGTCAAGGTTAAAAGTATTGAGGGACCATTGTTAACTTGTTAAAACAATACCTCGATAAAGCTTAAAGGGAAGTCCATGAAACATTTCAAAAATGTCAACTATGATTCAAGGCTAAACAGACAAAGTACACAAAAATAAAAATGCACGAAACAGTGTGAATGAATGAACTGGTCGCGCTGACTGACCACCACACTATCACGTGGCATGAGACTCATGGATGGATTGTACTCATTGGGAGTGATCAACTGAAACTAGGGAACCTGATTTGAGCAAAGCAAAGCAATCTGTACACAGATAAAATAATACTTTTGGACATGTTAAGGGAAAGGTCATTTTAACTTAACCTTTTGAGTTTGTGCATTTATATTTTTATTTTGGAAAAAAGGTCAAGGTCATGGAGCCTCATGATTATTATTTGCATGTGAACTTGACCTTTTTAATGCTATAGAGCAGCCAGCCTCTCTGCCAACACTTTTATGCCTTTATCAAAGCTCACCATACAAACATTTGCCAGTTTGAACTTTAACTACTGAAACAACTGATTGAAACCTGACAGGTATTCGCGTACCCCCTATGTCACTTTGCATACCCCTGAGGGTACGAGTACCCCAGTTAGGGAATCACTGCTATAGAGGGTATGCACTGACATCACAATTTGTGCATCAGACTGGCAGTTTCACTCACTGAGAGAACAATTTTAAGTAATAATTATCAGTGGTAAGAACCAGCGAAACTTTTAAAAACCCTGAAAAGTGCTGTTTTAGCCATTTTCAGTAGGCCGAGTTATTTTTGATTGTTCCCATTACAGAAGATGTAGATTTGAGCCCGCTTTAAATTTAAAGATTAATTTAATTAAACTTTTGAGCCAAAAAGCTTTGTTTCAAATGCAGAATTAATTAGCCTGAGTCTTAAAAGCTGTAATGACTATAACTCTATCTTTGTGATTTTGTGTTTATCCAAAGTGAGATAGATGTACCCAGGCTAAGTGTACAGTTTTAGCATCCGTTTAACTGTTTAACTAATCAGTTTAACCTTCTTTCCTCTAGTTTATTTTTAATGTTACACCAACTTTCATTTAATGAAAAAACCTTAATAAATGGTCAAATGGAAGGTACCAATCTATTCTTTTCATCAATTTGTATTAAATCTGTGGACTTAACTTTTTGAATTTGTTTATGGACAAACTAGCCGTTGTAAACACTCTTCGGGTTTTATGTCAGCTACAGACATGAAAACATGATCTGTTGTCCTCAGTGCCACATCATTTAAGATATTTATGTTCCATTTGTCGAAAAAAAAAAGCTAAAAACTTAAAACCAGTGGACAGAGAGCGAGAGGTGGGGGTCATATTCATCACTACAAGTATCCATGCATGCTGGGTGATTTGGTACTAGCTGATGTAGCATTATGGCTTCATCTTTGTTATAAGCCTAACATTAACACTCCAGATGTTTCATGGATCTACACTGCCCAAAGTGAACGTGATAAACTATTCTTAAACTTTCAGTTGAATTAAAGTCCTCTAAATTAAACAGTTTACTTCCCTCTGATTTCTGGTGTCAGTCTGTGCTCTTCGCCGCTCAGTGAGTAATGTTCCATTCACACTGACCGCGATGCCATGTGTATACTCTTTATACCTCAAGACCACTTTCTTGATTTTCTTCAGACTTTACAATAATGTCTACTCCCACTATCCGTTAGCTTAATTTCAACTTTAAAAGTCAGAGACCAAAATTCACTAAGAACTAGGGCTGGGCGATATTACCTAATCTTAGTGTAACGATTAATTGAAACTCTTACCTCGATTACAATTAATGAACGATTATTTTATGCTATGCTGGAACAAATTGGTGGTGTTACTGACGGTTGCTGAAATGGTCGTCCTGCAGTATTTACACTTAACTTCTTTCTGCTCGATGTCCTCTGCACAGAATCCAAAATGTGCCCAAACAACGGAGACGGCATTTTTCTTGGCTACAAGGTCCTCTGATAGATTGGCGCTTGTCTCCTCCATGTTGGCAGTGCGTCCTTCGCGCGTCCCAAAAGTGAATGCAGACTGTATGGAGGGGGCGGGTCACATTACTTACACAGCGAAAATAATTAAAATAATCGACATGCGTAAAATTACTTCGATTAGAGGGTCTAAATGTCGGTTTTCATTATCTTTCGATTAATTGCCCAGCCCTACTAAGAACCGTTGTTATCTTTACTCTGTGGACACATCTCATGAGTAATACAAGGGATTTTCATTAAAATTTGCACAAATGTTTACCCTCTCTGAAAAATGAGCTGATTTGATTTAAGAGGCCACAGGTAAAAGGTCAAGGTCATTTTCATCCTTTTAGTTTGATTTTGATTTTTTGAATGCTAAATCTCAGCAACAGTTCAATACATACAATATTATTAAAACTTTGCTGAAACGTCCTCTCAATACTAGAATGATGATGTTACATTAAGAAGGTCATAGTTCAAAAGTCAAGGTCACTGAGACTCATCGTCATCCTTTGTTAAAGAACACAAAAGCAAATGAGGAATTCGAGCAGAAATGTTCACCTTCTATTAAAGATAAACTGATTAGATTTTACATATTTAAATATATAAAAGGTCAGGTAATAGAGTCTAACAGTCATCCTTTGATGGTGAACTTGATATTTCAGTGTTATAACTCAATATTAGTTACAGAAGTTTCCTTCAAACTTTGCACTAATGTGCTCCAGGATGATGTTATCACATTTTAATGGTCGTAGCTCAAAACTTGAGGTCACTTAAACTTCTGGTTTACCTTCAACATTTTCATTAAACTCGACACAAATGTTCACTTAGGTTCAAGGTCATAGAGTCTCATGGTCATCCTTTGCTCATTAATACACTTTTATGAGCAAAATATTCCAAGATCACACACAGTGACTCGCATTTTGAAGGTCATAGCTCAAAAGTTAAGGTCACTGAGCCACCTGGTTATCCTTTGTAAGCATGAAATCACATGAACAATTTAAGTGATTTTCATTGTATTATTAACTAAGTTTTCACTTTTTTATTTGGATTAAATGATAACATTCGATGGGGCATAGGTCAAAGGTCAAGTACATAGAGTCTCAAAGTCATCCTTTGCTAGTGAGCACAATATTTTGACACAATATCTGAAGACACATTTGGTGATGATTTTCTTCACTACTGTCTACTCTGGCTCAAAGATGGACCAGTCTTTTTAGAGATTGTAGGTCAAATGTTAAGGTAAAAGATCTTTGTGATTATCTTTTGGTTGTAAATGCAGTTGTGGATGATTGAAGGGATTTACATTAAACTTAACACATAGGTCAGGTCAAACTGGTTAGATATTTAAGGTTTAAGGTCACAGGTCAAGGTAATGGAGCCGTGTAGCCACCCTTTCCTTGTGAGTAAATATCTGAAGAACGCTTAAGGGATTTCCTTAAACTTTGCTTTTCTGTCTCTGATTGATGATGTACTTATTAGATTTTGGATGTCATAGGTCAAAGGTCATGAGGCAACATTTTCACCTCATGAATGACAGTGCAAAGATGCTATAAGCAAGCTTTTTTAAATTTCTTGCAAATGTCTACCTTTACTTTTGGATGTACTGGTAACATTTTAGAGGGACGAGGTCATATGTTCTTAGGCCTCATGTTCATCCATTGCTTCTGAATGTCCATAAGTCTTTGAGACATTTCTCTTGAACTTTGAACAAAAGTCCTACGTGACATTCTGATGAACTGATTACACTGAGGAGGTACAAGGTACAAGGTGAAGCTAGTTCAGCCTCATGTTCATCTCTTACCTTTAAGATTCTTATTAATTACACTACCACAAAACCACCTCAGACCTTCTTGACCCAACACTGGACTGCTACTGTATGGCACTTGAATACTATTCATTTATTTGGAAGGCATAAACATGCCGGGTAGTAGTTCTAACTATGTATGAAAAGTGCAATGCAAATGAAGGGGTGTCAGTTTTCCTCCTGAGTACCCAAGGCATTGTTAAGCAAGGCACTGAGCCCTACACTGCTCAGGCGCTCCTCTGTGTGCAGGCCTTCACTCTTAGTTCTTTTAATGGTGCATATTTATAGGACTGTTTTATGTGCACTTGTGTGTAATCCTGGCCTATGTGTATGCAGCATTGTTTGAATGAGTAAAGAAGAATATCCCCTCCTCGATCAATACAGAATCTCTTCTTTTACTTGTTCTGCATTCCCTGATCAAGATGCCTCTCTGAGTAGTGAGCGTTCTGAATTCATTGAGGATGTTGGATTAATGACTTGGTTTTCATTAAGAAATAATAAAGGGAGTGGACGTACCTGAATAACATAGCTGTTGATGTATTAATGATAAAAAATGAATCATAACTGGAATATGTTATTGACTTTCAAGTAACATCCTAAGAAGGCTTTTAAAAATGGTTTTAATACAATTAAAACATAAAAAGTTACGGAACAAAAGATTCATTTATGTAAAGCATTATTCCCTGCAGGCTCTTTCTGCAGACTATAGTCTTGTTTGTGTCTTGTTTTTATTGTTTAAAGTGCCAGACTGATAAAATGTGAGCCGTGTATTACACAAGGGAGGCAAAAAGAACCATCGCTAAATTGAACTGCACCAAACTTATAACAAATGTCAAATTAAAAGCTCCACCTCTTATCTATAATGTGCCTCAGTGCCTGACAGTCTGTTTTGCCTTTATCCCCTCTTTGGACTTTCAAATCTCCATTTCTCTCCCAGCTTTGAGGGTGTGTGCTCTGACAGAATGTCAGGCAATTAAACAGTCATGGCTCATTGAGCCGGAGGTGGGCCCGCTCCTCCGGGCTGCTCTATAGGCAACACAAGAATTGAACACAGGGCCCTCCCTGCCATCTTCTCATTCTTTGACTCTCAAACATAGCACTTAATTCACACAAGAAGTTCTTATCAAAGGACACTTTTAACTATTGTCAACTTTCACAGGGCTGAGCAGTGTCACTGTCACGGGTAATTATCCCGTGCTTGAATGTAAACGAGGACAGTGTTGTCCCAGCGTGTGGGACAACAAAGATAACCTCTCAGAGGGAATGCAGTCATGTTCCTGCAGCAGGATAAACACATACAACATGATCTGCTGCATTAATGACGGCATAAGGCGGCTGAAAGACAAGAGTAACGCCTCCACACCTCACGCCGGGGATGCAGCATGAAGGATATGTAACAGACAGAGGCATCAATTAAGACATGCACTGACAGAGAGCTTCAGGTAAAAAGGAACAATTCTTTATTATACTGTGTTTTTCAAGGTAACCATGCCTCCAAAGACATGTATGAAAAGAGAATCAAGAACAGAGGCAAAACTTTCAGCTATGAACCGCCAGCTCAGACGTCTATCACCACTGAAACTCAAACAAAATATAAAGAAGAAAAATGTGAACTCATAATTAGCAACAGCTGCCATTGTCCCCCGTCTCACCTTAATTTACAAATTTTAAAAGATAAAAAAAAGTGTGTAAACAAAAATAAATGTGATGCCTTTTGAGATTGTGTTGTTGGTATAACTAGAACCACCACCTGGCAGTGTCACTCCCAAGGTACACAAGTGACAGACTGTGGGAGTAAAGTGACAGGTCAAAAGAAGGGCTGGGCTGGTTGTTGTGGTTGTGTGGTTTATTGAAATATTACAGGCAAGGGAAGAAGAACATGAGGTCAAAAGACCTTGACCTTTGACATCCATAATTTAATTTGTTTCTCCTTAAGTTAGTAAGACATTCAAATTGATATGCCAACTTTTTTTTCTTATCGTGCCTTGCCTCACTCTGGAGTCCATGATAAGCAGATAGACACCATTCTTTCGACTCTGCTTGCAGTAACAAGAAAGAGGTGGGCAAAACTCGCCCACCGCTAATTAGCTTAGCTCAAACACTGGGAGTTGGTGGGTATTGTTAGCCTGCCTTTGCCAACAGTCATTAGATAAACTCTTTAGCAACTCTACATGGTTCTGTGTGCTTGTTATGGCTAGTTATTTAACCGTGATATGTTACGTTATCTTCTGCTATCATTGTATTATCTTTTTCTACTCATAAACAGAGGCTTAGTTTTGTTCACCTACTTCCGCAGTGGTTTGCGCTAGAGATGTGATGCTCGAAAACGAATTGAGTCTTTTGAACAACTCTTACAAGCAAAAGATGAGAACCGATTCACAGCTTCACAGAGTTTATCTGATGACTGTAGGCAGAGGCAGGCTAGCTATACCTATTGACTCCCAGTGTTTGAGCTAAGCTAACTAGCGGTGGGTGAGCTTTGCAAGTCTCTTTCTTGTTACTGCAAGCAGAGTCGAAAGCATGGTGTCCATCTGCTTGTCATTAACTCCAGAGTGAGGCAAGGCGAGACAACCAAATAATGGCCTATCCCTTTAATAATGCAATTACATTCAGTAAGAGTAAACTTAGCAAGAGTTTGCTAAGTTTGACAGAAATCCATTCTAGCATCTTGCTGATAAGTTTTACAGGCAATGGATGAACATGTGGCCAAGTGACTTTAATTTTTTACCTTTAGACAATCAGTAAGTATAATATTTCTAGCCTAGGTTGTAGCTGGCATGGAGACATAAATAAACAAATATTTCCATTTAGTGAAAAATTACCTATCCACCAGCCAATACTGAGGCTCAAAGAGCTAGAAAGAGTCCTTAATTTAAAAATATATAAGCAGCAGAGATGGGCAGAGCTGAACAACATCTCTACTCAGCAAGGAAATATTTAGTTAGACCACACTGGTGCGAGGGTTTGTGGTGTGGGCGTGTGGAGTTTAAGGGGGAGGCTGGGCAACAAAATGGCAGAAGAGCACTGAAGAAGCCTCTCTGCTGAAATGTTACTGATGCAGGTCTGAAAGCTGCTGCCCAGATAAAAAGATAATACAGGACATTGTGAGCGCTGACTGCTCCATTTCCCTGTATGATGTTTGTAGAGAGTGTTTATTTCTTGTGTATGCTCCTGTTTTCGACTGTTAAAGAATAATTGGCAGCCTTCAGTGGCAGTTTCAGCTTCTTTACGTGGTGGTTTTTGATGTTCCATCCAGTGTTTTTACAGCAAAGATAAAAGTGTTACAACAAAAACAAATGCTGTTTGATGTTTATTACATTTTATGCATAAATATATAAAGAGAAATTGTCTATCTCTGAAATAATCCCATATATACTGAAACCCACAGCAGGCTGCCTTACCATATCTTTACTCTCTGTTAAAAGTTTTATACATCATAAGATGCACAGTTCCTCAATAATCATACATTTTGCTGGCAATGTGATGACAATGCCACTTTAGCATGGCTTCCACATGTTCCTGCTGGGTATCACTATCCCTCTTGCCTGTTGTTTGTTCTTTGTGTAAGGTTTGAGCCAGGACTCCATTGTTAGAGATTTTGGATCTCAATGGAAACACTGCTAGTCAAACAAAGGTTAAAAAAACGAAATTCATGTCGGAAATAATATGTATGCTGTGGGAGCTTTGGAGCTTTGAGCTGCTCACAGCAGATGTGCTTGGTATCTTGAACACATGACCTCAACCAACATATATAATTTAATGTTCTCTGGACAAACCACACTAACATAAAAGCAGCCCAATACTTTCACAGCATGACTCATCACAACATGGAGGTTTTGGTTGGCTTAATATATAGCTTACATAACTTTACCATCTGAGGTTTAGAATACCAAATGCTGCAGCTTTGTGTGTGTGTGGCTCATTTACCATAATCCCTTTGCTGCTGTTCTATTAGTGAGACAAAGCAGTCGTCAGCACTTGTCGAAATTAAGTCTTTCAGTCAAAGAAAAGAAATAAATCCCTGTTTAAGTACCATCCAAAGGGATGGGCATTGGGGTTGGTGCTTTGTGGAATGGGCAGCAATCAAAAGGGGAACCCTAGACGTGCTGACCCCTGTCAACAAAGACTGGTTTCTCTGGAAATGCCCAGGGTGAGTGGTGCCAGGTGTGACTGGTTGTCCGTCTTTCTGTGTGCCAAACTCCCCTTTTCCCCCAGAAGAAAGCCTACAGTTCCTCAGGGGAGCAAGGGCGAGGAACTGGTCTTCTTGGGGTGCTGTCATCCTGGGATGCCCACTTCACGGTCTTTTCTTTGACTGTACCAATCTCATGAAACTCGGTCCTAAGTTTGGAAGAGGTACCAGGGGTGATACCAAATAATGCTGCCACTCTGTGTACCGTAACGCCACCTTCCAGTTGCAGGGGATTTTGACACAATTTTTTAAAAATGGAATTATAGAGGAATCAGTGCTGCAAAGAAAGTGGTAATAAAAGTTCATTAGGTGGGACGATAAACTCCACACAATCTATCTCATGGTGATAATTTTGAATGGTGGCTTGCAACGTTAAGAAAATGGAACAAATTATTTCAAAGTATCAGTACTTTGGATATGTGACACTTTTTTCTTCATTTGATCTAATGAAAGACGTTGTAATAGCAGGTAGAAGAGAAGGCAAAAATGCAGCAAAGCAATAAAAGCTAAATTAAAAACTGAAACACTGTGGTCTTGTCTTGACCACTCAGCCCAGACGCTGCCCCGACCCTAAGTAATTATTTTATTCTGTAGTTCAGGTTTGAGGTTTGAGTTTGGAGGTTTTTCCTCAAACAGATGGTGCTCTGTCTAACTTGGAAAATATCAACATTACAAGACTATATATGTATAAAGGTATGCAAAAGCCATTAAAAAAAACATACGCCTTGTTATCCACTAAGGATTGAAAGACAAGCAAGGGTTTGTTGTGGTAAGAAAACCCACAGTGAATTATCACCTGATTCTGCAATTCCCCTGAGCTCTGCTGAGCCTTAAAGCATGTTTCAGCTCTTTGTTTTGGTGTGAGGGCCTGCAACTTTTGCTGTTTAGGTTCACTTTGGGTTTTGCAGACGCAGCAGGCAGCTGTTTTTCTTGGGGGGAAAAAAGCTCCAATAAAGCCGGTAGACACTTTCTGCTCGGCAATAAACAGCAGGCAGACAAAGTTAACAACGAGGTGGTGAGGCAAGGTGGAGCATTTGGAAGGGCAAGAATCTGATATTTACCTCAGGGATTAATGAAGACCAAAAACAGGGCCAAAAGGGACACAAAACAAGAATCAAAATAAAAAGTAATACTAATCTGGATCTTTTGAATCCATGAGGTGAGAAAAATTGGCCAAAGTTTATACTATATATTTATAATATAAAATGTCAGACCTATTTTTTAAAGTACAAAAACGTGTATGTAGAAATATTTATACTTAGTGCAGCTCAATATGAATGTAGTGATCCTCAGACTCTAAGAACCTGTTTACACTTCGCAATATTTTACATGAAATTCATTGCAAAGTAATTTGTTACCAGTTTGGCTATACTTCAGAAAGTGCGTGCACTGTTAGCTTAACCAGTGCGTCTCCAGCCAAGACCTGCAATCTGAGCTCAGTTCTGACCAACCAGCATCCAACAAGGTTTAATTACAAAAAATAAATATTTCACTGAAGATTTATTGCTCACATCTTAGCTCAAGGCTAGATACTCCTGCATGCTACATAGGTGCAGTTTAGCAGCTTGGGCTACTAATGAATAGGTCTAAATCTGACAATCACCATACGGCTGATAGTATATCTTTTCAGCGTTGCCACTTTAAAAAAATTTCTCACTTATTCTTTCATATACATGTTTTAAAGAAAACAGTAGGATAATATACTTTTAATACTACTGTGGGGACTTGATTCATTTAAAATACTACCTTCACAACAGGGGTATGCATGATAAGCTGTTTTAAAGGATTTAAGATACATAATAAATTAGATGACACCAGATTTACAAGTCTGTTAAGAAAATCCTTTAGATCTTTTTAATATCAAAACAGGCCTGAAATTCTAATCAAATGCTCTGTCATGGAGCTGTAAAAGCCAATAGTAGCTGATGACTTCTGTCATGCAGCTAAAATGCACTTTAACCTGGTTGTAAATATAGGACATTGATCAAAAAAAAGAAAGAATGAGTAGCATCTTAAGTGGTTATAGCTCAGTTGGACTCGTGTATGTCTGTCATTTGGAGGTCAAGTGTTCGATTCAAGCCCTGTGGTCACATGTTGGCACTTAACCCCATACGTGTCCCACTTTATACTTACATGAAAAATGCCTCCATCAGTACCTGAATGTGATGTGAATTAATGACTGTGACATGCAGCACTTCAAGTGGTCAGAGGACTACAACACTACACAATCAAGTCCATTAACCACATATGAACAGCAGGTTGTATTTTGATCTAAAAACAGAGCTTAAATTGCATGTACTGTATACTATGCATGGTTAAACTTGAGTATAAGCACCAGTGTGCATTAGCAAACATATTTATTGAATTCAAGATGGCATTTCCTCAGTTGTATGAGTGCCTGCTTTTGTAGAGTTTCTTATCTAAGACAATTTTCTAATCTTGAGTATGGATTATGGATTGGGAGGGTAGGGTCTTGTATATTTACCTGTCCTTTTTATTCAGCTGTTTATTTGCATGTAGAGCTCTCCATGCTGCATTATCTCATATGAAAAGTGCCACATAAATACAATGTGATTGATGGTTTGATTATTTTTTAGTTAGCCATGCATTTCTGCAAAGGCATGGCTGTATGAATATTGTGTGTACGCTCTTAGCACATTTGCTTGGAAACACATGTCTATTTTGAGCATATTGTGTATTTCTTCCTGTCTGACAGGAGCTTTTAAATAAACGTAACTAGCCTTGCCTCACCAAACCAAAGCAATCAGTGACTGCAGTCCTTCCTCACAGATGTAAACCTGCAAATAGGATTGAAGGCTGGTGGTGTTAACACTGCTAATGTTAGCCTCAAACCAACCTCTCTTTCTTCCTACAGATCGCTTATTAAATGAAAAGTGCTTATTATCTAAGCCAAGGAGGTTATGTTTTTGCCGGCGTTTATCTGTCTGTTTGTTTGTCTGTTTGTTTATTTGTGTTCAAAATAACTTGAAAAGTTCCGAACGGATTTGGATGAAATTTTCAGGAATTGTTGGAAATGGGATATGGAAGAACTGATTAAATTTTGGGACTGATCCGGATCACCTTGGCGGAGGTCTGCGCTCTCTGAGTGCTTTTCTAGTTTTGATTGCTCTGCATGTGTTTTCTGAATATCTGCCGAGTTGGTTAAATGCAGTTTGAATAAGCAATTGGCAGTATTCAAACTACCCACCCAGGAACATCAGTCGCTCATTCCTAGCATCAAGAAATAGTACTTGATTTGTTTTTCATGGTGTAAATAGGGTCTAAGATTGGTAATAAGGCGTAATGTAGACATTTAGTCACCTGCAGTTCAAACGTCGTATGAGAATGAGACTGAGCCAAAAGACATTGCCAGAACATTTCACTTTTTCTCTCTTCATGAAGTGAAAACCCCTAATTACAGCGCATAATAGAAATGTCACGATTTGCGGCTTCCTTTAGCCTCTATGATGAGCATGGATTCCTCTGTCACACACACACACAGATGTTAATGAAGGTTTTCTGCCTGAAGAAAGCCTCTCTCCAAAGCTCTGGGGGTTAATTTTAGAAGACTCTACTTCACATTTCCTTGCGAATAAGTTTCTCTTTTTACTTCAATGTGTAAATAAAGAAAAAAATCTGTTCTGGTTACTGTTTGTCACAAATAAGCTGCTGTCACTGAGCTCTATCTTGTGAGATTCTCCCAGCAGGCTAATTGCCAGGTTATTCATGAGCAGTCTGGAGCCTCCACTTCACCCGACCATTAGAGCAGATGCTGGCTGCAACACCCCCCCACCATCTTCTCACAGCTCAAGCTCTTTTGCCAGCTCTGATGGAGGAGTGTCACCTGCTGATTGGTCCCCTTTCCTGAGGGGCGACTCTGTTAGCGATGAGGTTATCCGACTGGTATGGGGGTTGTATCATGTTAGATCTTTTAAATAAATGTTCCCTGGCTGATAAAACTACGGCATGTGTTGAACAAATACCTCCAAAATAATGTGTTTAACAGCTGATTCTTAATGCTACAACACACTGCTTAAGCTATTATAGAAGACTGACTAGTTCCTACATTAAAGCTTTTAAAAAATGTTAGCCCAAAAATCTGTCATTTCAATTTCAATGTGGCTGGGTGACACCAGCTCCCATGTGACATGGAAATGACACTATGACTGACACTTAGCACACCAAGTGCTGCATACCGCTGGGATTTACAGGTCACAGGGCTTGTTTACTGTAAATCTTTAATGCTTGGAGCACATTCCTCTGCACCCACAACCACAGGGTAATAGGAAAACCATAATGTGCTTCCAGTCACAATACATAAAGCAGTTTAAAGCAACATCTCCAGACAAAAAAAGGAAGAAATGAAATTAGTAGGAAATTTTTGAACCTTACACTGTGTTGCATCGCATTCCAGACAATCCTCTGGTTTGCAGCATAAAGGCAGGGAGACAGAAAGGCTTAATTATTCAGTGTAGGTGGAGGAAAACTGTCGATGAGCACACAGCAAAATAAGAGAGAAAGCAACCACTGTATAAATGACATCAGAAACTGTTGGGAGTGAATAAGGCAGAATAAACATAATTAGGATTGAATAAAGAGAAAGATTTGTCATTTAATGTGGGGATTCAAGGAGCCAACTCCCCAAAAATGCTGCTTTTAAAATGATGTATTCATTATCTAAATTACCTATTAATAAGCTAAAAAAGGAATGTAGATAATTTCTTTTCAAGATTTCCAAAACTGGTTTTAGACTGACTTTGATTTTACTGTAAAGTTTGGTGTGTAAAATCTGTCTTGTCAGCACACAAACAACTAGAGTTGTTCCGATTCCGATATCAGTATTGGAAACTGCCCCGATACTGCCGAGAATGCTGGCATCGGTATTGGCGAGTACTGGAGTCCAGGCACCATCTGATACAACGGAGCTCCAAATGTCCGTGGTAAAGTTTACTGCATGCTCGTCTGCTGCTACCGATGTTAGCCGTAAGGGTGTATTAGCCGTATGGGTGTAACGCTGCCTGGTTGGAGCTCTCAGCGTGTTTGCTATCCGTTATTGGGGGTAAGCGGTGATTTGGTTCATAATCCATTGTATGGCGTTGCATTGTACTTGTGTTGTATTATATACTTAGTCTTTTTTACACAACTACGGTGGACTGTGAAGAGCCGCTTAGCGCATGCTCCCTTTCTCGCTAAGCATTCTGGGTAATGTAGTCAATGTAATTATTCTGAGCCAGCTTTAATACGATTATAAATGATGGTACAGGCTTCTGTTTTTTTTAAATAAATGGCTTGAATTTGCTGTATTTATACATGTTTTACAAAGGGTTTAACCTGAGTCAGGCCTTACCACAATGATAATAATATCACAGTCATGCAGGTGTAGTATGATATCTTTTTTTATAACATACCGGTGTCGGATCGGTACTCGGTATCGGTACTCGGTATCGGTACTCGGTATCGGCTGATGCCCACAACACAAGTATCGGTATTGAGGGGACATCTCTACAAACAACCACAATAATTCTGAATGCTGCTATGTTGTTCATGTCAGATTCTGACCCATCTGAATGCTACAGCAGAAATCAGGACTAATCAGACCATTTTCCATAGGGGGCTATAGCTTAAAGATTCAACAAGTGATGCATTCAGAAATGGTCTACTGCATACCTTGGTTGTAATGCTGCGTTTTTGAATTATTGTTGTCTTTCTATCAACTGGCCATTGTCCTCTGATATCTGGTTTCAACAAAGCATTTTCACCAAGGATCTTTTCTCTTTTAAAAACTTTTCTCTGTAAACCCTTGAGATGGATGTGAATGAAAAATCTGGAAAATCAGAAATACTCAGACCAGCCCCTATGGTACAAACAACCATGCTATATTCAAAGTAATTTAAATACCCTTTATTTTGCACTCTGATGCTGGGTTTGAGCTTCAGTAGGCTGTCTTGACTATGTCTACATGTCTAAATGCCCTGAGCAGCTGTTCATGCACATTTGTTTTGAATTTTACAGACCCTGATATAGTACTTGTCAAGGCCCTTGTGGCAAAAAAAAAAAATATATATGGATAATAATAGCTCCAAATACACAGAAGTGAGGTATAATTTGAAAAGATTCACTATGAAAAGGGCTAGAGGGGAGGACAGAAGGGCACTGTGGTTGCAAAGGTAATCCATGATGAGAACTGTCTCTCAGCCGAATTGGTCTGTCAGCTGCGTGTTAACCTTTACCCTGATGCAGCATTTTAGGCTTCAAGGTTGTTTGAAATGAAAATCCATGAATCAGGATCCAATCCCACAAATACGCGGCTAATCTGATCGAAAATAAAGGTGTGCTTTACAGCAAACAATTGATATGGTTAGCCTCTGTCGATTCTTTCAGAGCTTTCTTTTCTGTACAGAGAAAAGAGAAGGGTAGAGAACACAGCAGCACACCTTCCTCTGCCCTCTCGAGGTGAAGCTGTTGATTTGTTAACAAACACAAATCAATAGAGGGGCTCTGAATGGAGGATGAGTACAAAAAATTAATTTCCAGCTCTGGGGGCTTACCATGGCAAATCACCAAGTTTAATCAACAGCCCCAAAGACAAACGATGTTTACAGGGAACCACTGTCTCGCCTAAAAACAGCAGCTTTGGCTCAGCTTACCAGTCGGTCCAGGCTCGTGCCAGCTGCAGTGGTCGGCCGCTGTTCTGGGCTGTACGGCTTGAAACGAGCGTTGAACACATCCGAAACACCACGGGCAGACCGAGTCATTCCTGCGGGTTTTGGCTGGCCGCAGCCTTGGAAAACCTGCAATTACACAAAAACACAAGCACCCAATTGTCAAGGCTTTAAATTACATTGGAAGCAGAAAATGGGGGGGGGGGATGCTGTTGTTGTTAAGTCCCTGTGACAAATTCCCCCCACATTTCCAGCATGACAGTGCTCTTCATCAAGCCGAAGTGACCATGTTGAGAGGTGATTCAGCTTCGAGCTGTGACCAATGCTATTTAAGATGACAGAGTTACGTTTTTACAGGCTTTGGGGGGAAGACCACATATACTTAAACCATAAACAAAACTGCATCTGCTGCATGGGAACGCCAACAGAGCATTTCGCTTTTTGAATCAGAGTTGGCATCCAAATCCGTGTAGGCAGGAGAAAAATTCTGCACAACCACCTACATTTTTTTTTCTGACTACAATTTTGTGGGCAAAGAAAAATGCAGTAAAACACAGGAAACACATTAAGTACTGTTAGTTGAACTAAGATTAACTGACCAAATTGAAACATATAATTCAAATACAAGGCCTAAACTTGGAGATAATTAGAATGTGTCGTTCTGCACACCTTGGACGGCCTTGGTTACAGCTCTGTATGACTCAAAATGAGCTACAGTCTTATTTTCTCTTCTTTTCCACATTGAAACTGGGCTTTAACAGCCTGTCAGAGGCGTTGCATTTGTTCTCTGGGGTTTAAAAGTAATTGGCATACCCTGTAGGAGACCTGGGCACTGTTTTCTTGCATATTCATGATGGCCTCTGAAATCTTGACATCAATAGGCTCCATGACAGATTCAATGTTGAAAGGTCCTTCCAGTCTTTGTGCGACCAGCAGCATGGCATCTGTGAAGATAGGGGCAAAGTGGGGTGTGGAGGAGAGCAGTGGCGTAAGCAGATAGATCAGATTATTACAACTTTCAGAAGGTACTAAAGTGGAGAGACACTTAACTTACAGATTCAGCATCAACTTGGAATATTATTGCATTTTATTTAAATTGACACTTGTAAAAAGCACTATTAAAATCTATATGTAGAATCATATGTGTATGGATGTACAGTATATGTGTAAGTGAGGATGTGTACACATTGAGCAGTCACAATATAAGAATTCTGGTACAATATTAGTAAAGAACCAGAGGTGCTTCAAGAGCACAAACCTCCAACAAGGTATTTCAAACACTATCTGGTGAGTTACTGTAAAAAATATAGAAAAATTACCATATCTTGTAATGTTAACAAATCCTTGAATCCTTGAAGTTCCTTGATCCACATCTGTATTCTAATCACCAGCAAAATCTAATCTGAAATCTATCTATCTATCTGAACATGTCATCAAAATCTGTTGAGAATTACTGGGTTATTAGTGAAAATGTGGGAAACCACCCTATCTCACAATGTTAACAAATCCTTAAAAAAATTCCTGGATCTATATTCGTACTTGGTAATCTTGCTTACTTGATCTCTTCTGATAGTGATATTGAACGTTTTACACTATTACCTGTTTATTGGTGTAAGCTATATTACCGATCATCAAATAATAGTGTTAATATCATGCATTGCTATCAAAAAACTTAAACTGTATTAACTCTTTAAAAAAGGTTTGTAATGTTTTTTTGGTTGATAATTTCTCCCCTTTAGTAAAACTAATTGATATTGTACTGTATATCATTGGAAAGCCTTGTTAGTCATCTCTACAACAAAGTACAACTTGTAAGGATCGCAAATGGTAAATGGACTTGAGCTTTTATAGCCCTTTTCTACAACTCAAAGCTGCTTTACACATTTTCCCATTCACACCCATTCACTCTCACATTCACTCAGTGATGATTCAGAGTTTCTAAATAAGATGTCAATCAGTATCAGCTAATACTTAAACATCTAACACCTAACACACTATCAGACTGTGCCACCGATGACCCATCCTGCATTTATGGAGTAAACTACACAACTCAACTTGTGGGTAGCGTCCCAAAAAATGTGTCAAAAGCGCCTCATCCCCTTGAAGAAAGCCTACAGTTCAGTGAAGCAGAGGAGGAGCTGGTCTTCTTGAGGTGTTGTCTTTCTGGGGCAAACACTTCACAGTGAGCCCTGCAGTCCTTACACGTCATGCAGAGTCAATATTTTACAGTCAAGTCCTAAACACATGAAAGAGTGCATGAGCACAAAATCTAACCATAAGTTTACCTTAATTTGTACTTTTTCATTCACCAGTGCAGTGACACAGTCAGGGAGCCTGTGTGTATAGTCTGGCAGTCAGGTGCACAAATCCAGTCATTCTTACAAAAAAACTCACCATTGGTTTGTTATCAACAAACGATTAGATTAGATTAATTATTTTGTATCGCGATGGCCAGGTACCAGTTGTTCCATGGCCCCGTGCTGGTCCTCTGCCTTGTTGCTGGGGACCTCTGTTTTGGATTATTACTGGAAAAATGATCTTAAAATTATAATAATGTGAACATACCCAAAATGAACCTATGGGACCTGAGAGTTTAACCATTACAATGTTACTTGATTCCTTATTTTCTACTTATATCCTGTTGAGAGGTGTCTGGTAATTCAATTGTCCTCTAAAAAAAACAAAATTTACTGAAAGTGAAGAAAAGAAAAGCATTAAAAAATACAATTTGTGAGGAGTAAATCTCCTTCCACTCACTCCAGAGGGACATATCGAAGATGCTGCCCCCCGGTTCAGATGTAAACATTTACACTATTTTCATATTTGCTCATTTTCTTTGTCTGCTGCTGTTTTCCATAATGTATTTTTTTTTTTACATAGGTTTTCTATATTTGCTCCTGTACTCATTATATGAAATGTTTTTGCTAAATGTAATGCATATCTTGTCAAACTAAAGAGCTGTTTTCTTTCTTCCGCCCTGTTTTCTAAGCTGTTTGTGTTTTCTTAAGCGTGTCAAGCTGTCAGCTTGCACAGGAGAATCAAATGAAAAAAGAAGCACAAAGACTTTGTTTCTTTATGTGCTTGGATCTAATTGAACATTGCAACATTTGTTCTCACATTTGCTGCTTTTCTTTGCTTTAAGCCACTGTTAAATGGGTACTTTTGCATGTAGTGTTGAGGGATGATGTTTGGTATTTTTTTACTCCTTTCTAAAATTTAAATTACTCCCTTTTCAATGCATATTAAAAAAAAATCAATGATAAAAGCAATCATTAGCTTTCAATGCATCGTTTCACTAAAGGTCACCGTTTCAAACAACAAAGCGTTTTGCTGTGCCTTCTGATTACCAAACAACAACTGCCTCCCTATCACAGTCCATTGATACACGCTTATGATGCTCGAACGCCTCTTGGGAAATTCAATTTTTATGTAGATCAACTCAATCACGTCAACTAAATTTTGTTATACTGTGTGCAACAAAAAGCGCTGATCATGAGCCATTGATTTAATCAAAGTTTAGAAAGCCAAGCACTTATTTGCATTGGCTGCAGGCTGAAAATATGATAAGGTCAGGGACTCATTAACGTCAATGTGTGGACACAAGCCAGAGAGCTGTGTTGAACATGAGGCACTTAGCATCTCCACGGAGGGCATTTGCTGTCATTACTTTTTATTTACTATTTGCTTTCCATAGTATATGTTGCACTGAAAAGGTTCATATTTACAATCACTATGGTAAATGTTATATCTGAGCTCAAACCAGTATATCCCAGCTGTTGCCCTTTACACAAAGTCAGCTAATTGACACAGTCATGAATGAGTGCTGAGGGTTCATATACTTATGTGGCACAGTCCCCATAATGGCAGTGCTGAATTTAAATGACCTGCCACAGGGGGTTGGATGTTACCAAACCACTGACTTCAAACGGAACAAGTCCCAGGCCTGGAGTCAGATCCAGAGGCAGCATTTATTCAATCTGTCCAGAGACATTTCTCTATCCACAGACCTCCCAGGACAGGACCTCACAGCAGCCCGTCATAATGACTCCTCAATTACCTCCTTATGAAATAAGGTCAGCCTGTTATTTCAAGACTTCTTATAGAAACAATGGATCCTTGCATGACAGTGAATGACTTAATTTCAAGTGTCTGTTCTGAATGGTGTGTTTTTTAGAAGAACATTTACAAGTTTCACAAACCACTTATACGTTTCTTTGGTTTTAAAGTAAAATAACTGAATAAATTATTTAGAGTACTTCAGAAGTGGATCATGGCACGACCACGTAGATGTAGCCTTGGTGACTTCACCCACTGCTTTGTGAACGTGAGATTTGAGGTGAACAATTAGATAGCTAAGAGTCAAGTGGATATGTCCCCTGCACTCCATTAACAGAGCCTGTTGTCCTAAATGTGTTATATGAGTTCAAGCCCAACCTATAACCTTTTTCCCGCATACGATTTCCCATTCATTCTTCCTAGTTTCTAACGCTACCCACTGTCCTCCTATCCAATAATAGCCCAAACATTAATCATACAACAAACAAAAGAAATAAATAACCAATCATACAATGTTTAACTAATGCACAGACTTGTCTGATGCACAGTGAACATAAAGAGAAACAGAGAACTGCAGATGAAAATTACCATAAGCTTTATGTATGAAAATTAAATAATTATTTAGGCTATTTAAAAAAACATTTTAGATAACACTGAGTTCCCATTCTTGCTGGCATGCTTGCAAAAAAACCCTCTCGATAGACCAAAACTAGACATTTTACTTGTGATTCTACAGTCACGTCAGGTGACTGTCAAACTAAAAAAGGAAGAATAACATTGGCTGTTACCTATATAACATCAGAATAACCTCTGCCTCCGCTGACAATTTTGTCTCTAACGTTCTCTGATTGTTTTGGATGATCACTGTTTCTAAAAATCTGCCATATTGCTATAACCAATCTGTTGCTCTTTGTGCAAATATATATTTTTATATATTGCAACTGTGAAAAAAATCCAAAGCAGTCCCATACATCCAAAATCCAGCTCATCTTTTAGACCCAAGTTTTAGTTTCATTTCCGCCATGACTTGCTGCTCTGGCTGATCATGGATACATTCTTGTACTTCAGGATCTAAGATAAATTTTATTTACACACCCTAAGTGTACAGTCCTTCCAAATTCTGTAACTGTATAAAGATTCATGCCTTACTATTCCCTCATCAATATACAACATCACAGTAACTGACCCAAAGCTTTTACAAGACTGCAACACTAAAATTAAAACAATGTCATTTTTTGTGACCAATAATAGTGAAAATGTATACAGTGGTTTTAATGGCTGGAACCTCTACAGCAGCTTGGTTGCCAACAAACAATGTGAGCAGTATTTGACTGATAACTGATACCAAAACTGAATTTTTACCAAACATCACTACCTAAAAATAAGAAAAAACGGATGAGCAATTGACCAAAAAGTTCTCACAGGGGGTTTAATAGAAAAAAAAAATGAATCAGTGTGAATTGTAGCCAAAAAAGGATGAACGGGAGGAATGAGGGGATAATATTGCCCTTTAAAAATAAAAGTTATCTAAGATTAACTCTCTACCTCTGTGACAGCCAGTCACAGCGCAGCTCTTCATTCTTCTGGGAGTTCGAAATCACTAAAGGAAGAGGAAAAGAGCAGAGAAACATTAGCTCTGCTCGGGCTCCATTTCCTTTCCAATTATGCCGATCTCTGAGCCTTTGAAGAGCTCTTGTGTTTGTTTACACACTGGATTACAAATAGCCTGTGATGCTCCCAGAGATTTCTAATATACACACGGTGCCTGTGCCAAACCATTTCCTACAGTAGCACTTCAGTCGCACCTCTGTGCAGCCATATGGTCTGGGTGCAGACGACACCTGCGCCAGCATGAAAAAACCAACAACAAACAAATATCTAATGTGAGCACCCATGCCAATATGTTTTTAAAATCAGTGTTTATTTTGGCAGCTGCCTTACCTTAAGTCTTATTATTACATAAATATGCCAGTTCATTTTAGCCATTTTTATCCTTCTTAGTATAGCCTATTTTTAGTCGACAAGAATTCATAGCATTTTAGTTCAGTTTTAAGAGTATGAACATTTTAACATCAATAATTCTTTAAGTAAGAGCATAGTAATGGTGACAACAGGAAACACAGAACACAAAGCTAGACAGACTTCAGAAATGGAGAATCAACCTGTTGATTTGTGGTAACAACAGGAATGTTTGTACATCAAGTCCAGTAAAACATACCTCATTCAAACTGGCAAGGAGAGGAACTGGACCCAAAACTGTTACCATGATAGATGGACCAAGGTTAATACGTAAGAACTTTTAGCTAAATTTCACTTTAAGGTTGCATTTGACTTTTGGAGATTACGAGCTTTGTGAGGGGAGACTGCTTGTTGGTGGATAAGTTGGTCAGTGAGTGATGTGGTGTGTTGGTCTTTTTGTTGCACACTTCAGACACTTAAGACTGTTCAACCTGTCATCATTTATCATGACAAGCAGAATTTCTCACCAGTTCAATTCTTTATGAATTTTCCTATCTATTGCTGAGATATCACGTGCAAGTCGGCGAGTTCAGGTTTTCTGTGTCAACGACATGAAACACATGGCACTTCTGATTTTTGATGCTATGTCAATGAATGCTGTTTTGTAATATTCTAAAACAAAGCTACATTTTGGACCGCATCTTACCCGTGACTGCCTTGATTACTTTCTTAAGTCCTTTGCTGTCATATGTGCTGAATGCCTCTCACAAGTGCAAAGGATTGAAAAGGGGAAGAAGATTTCTGGTAAACTTCTCTCCAGAAACTTTCCAGGGGAAGTTAAGCTGGAGACTTTTGGAAATATTCAAAATCTTTCCATGAGCATCATGGGAAATAACGAGAAATTGGGGGTAACTTAAATCACCTGTATCATATGCAGACAAAAATATAATAATTTTGTTTTGCTTGTCATTGTTTTATATACCATGAGAAAAGCTGCTTATCAATATGCTGGCTACCCAATTAAGTTTACCTGTTTGACTGCACATTAATGCAAGTGGCTATTCAGCAAATCATATAGCAGAAACTCAGTTCACTTATCTAGACATGGTCAAGATAGAGAGATTATTTAAGTGAGCATTGCAAGGTATTTGGTGCCAGAGGAGCTGGTTGGAGTATGTTCGAAACTGCTGATCTCTGATTTTCATTCAAAACCATCTCTAGGATTTAAAGAGAATGGTCAGGCAAGGGGAAAATACCCAGTGCACTGTGTATGCCAAAGGTTAGAGGAGAGCAACCAGAGCTGTTTAGACAGAAGGGCTATGGTGAATCAAATGAGTAGTTGTTAATACCAAGGTGTGTTTAAGGCTATCTCTGAATGCACGAGTTGAATCTTGTAGGAGATGGGCTCAAAAGACCACACTCCTTTCAGCTAAGAACATGAAACTGAGGCTACAATGTGCACAGGCTCACCGAAATTGAACATAATCAGAGTTCACTGTACCCCAGTGGCTGCCACAGTCACCACATTTCAATCCAATAGAGCACTTTTGGGATATGGTGAAACGAGGGTTTCATGTCATGAAACAATTCATGTGACAATTCAGCAGCAACTGTGTGATGCTAACATGTTAATATGGATCATAATCTATGAGGTATTTTTCAGCCCTTGTAGAACCTATACCACAAAGAATTAAGGCAGTCCTTGTGACAAAAGGGGCTCTAACTTTGTACGAGCAAAGTGTATCTATTAAAGTGGCTGGTAAGTGTATTTTGGCAACAAAATGAACACTGTTAGAAACTGTGCTTCTTTATAATTATCCTTGGTTGATTTAGACTGTTTCTTACTTGGATCTATTAAATGCATTTTTAATTTAGCATTGCTTTCTGTGTAATCTGATTACGATGTGAGTTTATCTAACTGCCTAAGGTATGTCAGCTCACTTTAAAACAAACACACACACAAATATCTGAATTCATGTCTTAGCTTTAAAGCTGTCAAGAGAAAATGCTGAATTTAGGTCAAAGGAAGACAACTGGGAACAACTCACTTTTATAAATAAGAGCCAAGAAGAGTGCCTCCAGCATCACAGACGATGGCAATCTTTCCTGACAATGGTGACTTATCTGTAACTTATCAGATGGGCTCGACAAACAGGCAGGCGGCAACTTTGTATATAAGCGAGGGTGAGCAGACAGAGACGAGTGGGAGTGGGAAAAAAAAGAGACAGTCAGTGCTGATCGGGTCGAGCAGCTCCTGTAGCATATGTGAAAGAACTCTAGGGTCTAGGGTGGCAGAGCTGCCACTCTGAGCCACATTCTGCCTGCTTCACTGTTGTGGTGCTGAGATAGGCCAGTGGCCAACCGCAGGAAAATCTTTTTATCATCACAACACAGCCATGCAATACACCCACTGCTTCTTATAGTGAATGTAGGAGTTCTGATGACAGATATGGACGTTCTGATCAACATAATGCTAAACTCCAATTCCAAAAGAGCTGAGATATCTCATAAAATTGAACAAAAACAGAACAATTTTTTTTAAAAACATATTCATTTGAATATAGCACAAAGATAATTTTGTGTTAAAACTAATACACCTAAAACTCTTTTGAAAGTTTACTTATACATAAACCTGGTGCCCTCAACATGTTCAAAAACAGAGGGTTCAGGGGCAAGAGGGGATTGAGAACATTAAGGAATACTCAAAATCATTTTAACGCTGAAGATGTGGCAAGATCTGCCTGATTACAGACATGGAAGCAGGCAGATCCAGTTGCCGTGCAAGGCTACTGCATTTCTTTATTCAATGAAAAACAACTAACTCTTAAAGCATTTCTCAATAGAAAGGATATTTTTGATGTACTTTTGAAGAGTTTGTTTAACAAGGTGGCTCATGCCTGCCTATTACATTATCTGATTGGCCCATAATGAATGTGATTGACAGAACGATCATCCAATCAGCTGCCAGAAATGCTTTTTGAAAGGTTCTGCCCATTCCCAAGCACTTTCTATGGGCTGTTGCACTGATGGACAAGTCAAATATATTGAACAATTGATCTGGTGTGTCATGACCAACATTCCCTGAATGTTTCATCAAAATCCATTTGTCACTTTTCGAGTAATCTTAATAACAGACGGACAAACGTAGGAAAAAAACAACCTCATCGGTGGAGGTGACGATTGTCTTCAGTCCCCAGATGCGTTCTGTACAGACTGCTTATAGAATAAAAGGTGAACTACTGCATTAAACATGCTCCTGTTTCAGCTGCTTCTGCAATGTGGCCAAGGCATTAGAATCTAAATGTGCATTTACAAGTATAAATTCCATCAGTGTAAACATTTACTACCTTTCTTCATGCTGTATTAAAGTCAACATAGGGTTATACTGATTTACAAATCACAGAATTCTTTCTGCTTTTACTCAACATCCCACTTTTTAGTTGTTGGACTTTGCACTTTAACATGGGAGGTTAATGTTTTACTTTGTGATGTGAAACATGCTTATTTTCCCTGCCCGGTAAAACAGCTTTAAAAAATCAGAGCAGGTAATATTACTCTGGGCTCCTTATCGAGATTGATGTCCACTTAAATTCAGGCTATGTCAGCCACAGGCAACCTCCAGCAGACAAGGACAAATAAGGAAAGTGAACAGGCCCATCTACAGCGCTTTGCCTGTGAAGAGCTCCACAGGATGAAAAATGGCCCTGCTGTAATTTGGATTCTGTAAGGCATAGCTCATCTGTGGTCCAGTCAACCAGCTAATGGTGCTGTATGAAATGGTGGAAAAGTGAGGGGAAGAAAAAAAGCATGTTGCTCCTTGGTCTCAAGCTGTCATTTTCTAAAAAAGTCCTTGAACACACACAACCACATGCCCTTAAAGATACCCAAGATGCCACAGCTCTCTAAAAATGCTAAATGATAGGAACAAGCACTCCCCTTTTTCCAATATCAAGTCTTAATAACAGAAAAATATTCAGAAGGGCTCTATAAATCATAATTTATTCTCTTGTAAAAATCTTTAAGAAGAATTTCTGCATGGCTACAACCAACAAAGCTCCACAAATCTCTAGTGACTTGTTAAAGAGCAGTCACAGAAAGGACAGCATACTGAAAATCAAAAGTATCCTTTGCTGAAAGAAGCATCACAAAGAGAATATCATGATTATATGAACAGTGCACAAAAGATACATGAGCCTTCTTTTTCTAGCAGATGTAGACACAATGTGATATGGGCATGTAGTCATATTTTCACTACTGCACAGCTGCCAGTTTGATAATAGCTGAATGCAAAGAACTGGCCTCTTACTGACAGGAATTCTCATCTCCATGTTGAAATAGTCTAACCTCTAGCACATTTACTTGAACACAAAAGGTCACCACATTATACAGAGAGACATCACATGTCTGTTGGTACCATTAAGATAATCTACCTGTCATCCTACCTGTCACAACAGAACATACAGCACTTGAAGTGTTTCTCAACAAGATCCACTTGGAAATTCTGATTAGACTTTACATATTTATACAATAAACTGGACTGGGGTCATAGTCTTAAGAAAGGAATTGAAAATGGGGAACAACCTTGGGTAAAATTAATGCTCTGTGCCAGAAAATAGGGGTGGGAACTGCAAGGTAACCCATGACGCAATGGAAACTTTAGTGTTTATAAGCAATAGGACCATTTACAGAGGTCTGAGTCTGACTAAAGGCAAAACATTCTCTCAAACATTGTAGGTAGCGCTGGATAGTACGTTGTTTACTGAGATATTTTCAACAATAAAAGTCTCTTTGAATATGTGAGGTCAAGTATTCTCAGGTGCCAAGAGTGTCACTTGAAAAAGTTGAAGCTGACTGACGGGAACAGACTGGCCAGCTTTGAGCCATCATTATTACATTTGCTATTTAAGCACCCAACAACTAACCTTGCGGTGTCTGTAATCAGGCAGAACCATCACACAAAGTCTCAAGCTGGAACGATTGTGATCAGGTTGCAGAATCACTACCCAGTCAGCATCCCTTGAGGAGAAGAAGGCAGGAACTACAAGCAGACAACACAACATGCTGCCAAGCAATGCTGAACAGAAGGAGGGGGCCTTGAGGAGACAGGAGCTCCCACAGAGCATCTCAGACAGACTGAGAATACAGGTGGATCAGGGGCACTTGGTGAAGGAAAACTAGAACATCAGCATTAGAGAACATTTTTTGGCGGTCTTTACAAACAAATATATGAACCCAAGTTAAGAACTATGGGCTCTTTAATGGCACTTTGAACACAATTCTCAGATGTGCTACAGGCACCATCGGTGGTTTAAAATAACGGTCTACACTTACCCCTACTAATGTATACTGTCTGGCTCTAGGGCCAGAGTGCCCATAACCCTTTAATGCCTGAATACACAAA
The DNA here is from genome assembly GCA_037902135.1 of Cetoscarus ocellatus. NCBI lineage: Eukaryota > Metazoa > Chordata > Actinopteri > Labriformes > Labridae > Cetoscarus > Cetoscarus ocellatus. The sequence continues at coordinate 72,712 of JBAMNC010001682.1, forward strand.
TTATAGCCAGAAAATTCTATATTTTGGGAGCTGAAATGTTTATTTCACTTTCTACTGAAATCCTAAAAAATCAAAACTTCCATAAAATTTAACATATATATTTTTTGTGTCTCATTTGATACATTAGGTGTTTTTGGCAACTGGTAATCCATTTGAGGAGATTTTTTTTATCATTTATCTGATTGCATTCAGATGTGTTTTAGTAATTAGTCGATCATATTGATTAGATAGAGGTATAAAAGTATGTATCAAAAATGATACAAAAGACGTTAAAGGGTTAACCTAATGCCTTTTCTTGTGTGATGCATATAATGTGAAGACTTTTCCTAAGGTTAGGTCAGGTTAAGAAGGTGCAGCATAAACCTGTAGCACAGTATGTGTCAGAAAACCCCAATACAGTTTACCCAGTCTCTAATTGTCTCCAGTGTCTTGAGAGATGGTGTCATCCTAATGAAGCGTCTATCCCATTCCACTGATCCTCCTCAACTACTGAGCCACAGGTAACGCTAGTGAGAGCTGATGAGTAAAACAAAACACCAGATTTGACATCTGTTCTTATGTGTATTAATCTATGCCTACACCTCATGATAAGATCCCCACATTGATCTCCTGGAGCATTATTGTAACACTCAACAATCATGGGATGTATAACATGGCAAGATGGGAAAGCTATTGTGGTTCCCAGCACAGGGTATCTATATATCTTTCATTAACAAGGCCTTATATTTTACAGTCCAATTATGCATATTTTCTTTTGAGATGAATGATGAATCTCTCATGGATGATGACTATGGCTGTCCAAACAGGGAGGTGCAAAGGAAGCTGCTTACTCTCAGGCTTCTTTAAAAATAAAAGGAGCAACACTCATTACAGCTAATATTCTATTACAACTATTTTTGGGCTGTAGTGATAACAGCTTTCTACATAGTACACCAGGCCTCTAATGTGAATGATGTATGCTGGAGCTGCATCACTAATGAAACAAAGCAGCATAATCCAATAATGAGCCATTCACAAGCAGATCCTGTTACTAATGGGGTTGGAAATGTCATGGAATTTCTGTTTATGGGTGCTTCCATGAGTGTTGCTACTATCTTAAAAATAAATATGATGAATCTTACCTCCATCTGGCAGCCTCCTGGTTTGATTTTGTAAAAGAATCTGGTTGGATTAAAAAGTAGCAGCACTGGATGAAGTAGCCGTGCAAACAAAGAAGAGGCTTTCCTGCTCATAAACAGAACAGAGAGACTAATTTCTCACTATTCACTTAATTTTTCTCTTTGGTAGATTGGTAATTGCTCAGGTGGGAGCTGAATATGTAATAAGATCCACTCAACCGTGTCTGCATGTAACTGTGAGTGATTAGGCAAGCAGAGAACTACAGAGCAAGATGGAAATGAGTGCTGTTGTTTCAAACTCCTTTGCACAAAAACAGTGATTACTCCTTTAGCCCTTACTAAAGTTCATGTGTTTGTTTGAACATGTGTTTGTAGGATCAGCTAGAGGCAGAAATAATTGCTGTATAGATAAAGAGGAAGTTGAAGTCATTGTTTTAACAATTATATTCTTGTTCTTTGTAGATACACGTTACGTTTTTCTCAGTTTTCAGACATTCAGTAATCAGTACACACTTAACTTATTGGACCAAATCACATGCTTGGTGCAAATTATTTTAGTGTGAAGCACAGGTGCCTTCTTTAATTTCTATCTGATGCAGGTCTCATTTTTATGCCCAGTGCTGTTTGAATAACAAATGATCATGTGCTCCCAGTTGCACCCAGGACTATTTTTGCTTGAAAATGAGGGGAGGTCAGGCGCAGAGCTGGTGTTTTCCTAACTAGAGGCCGCAGAAAATAATTAACAATAATTCATGTCAGTCTAACTTTGTTAAAAATAGGAATGCTTGGTATTGGATATTTGTCAATACCCGAAATGCCAATATTTCCATACTCTCAGTGGTGTTGCTCCCCCTAGTGGCCGAATTTGTTGAGAAACGCATGCTAAAGTGCCCTCTTGGGTGCCAAAACACAAGTTAAAGTGCCTTCTTTGGACCCAAACACATGCTAAAGTGCCCTCTTGGGTGCCAAAATGCATGCTGAACTGCCCTTCTGGTTGTCAAAACACACTAAACTCCAGGAGGCCATAAGGACCAAGAAATACTATGAAACATTACTGTTGCAATAGCTTTTATATTGGGCCCTTTTTTTCAATCTATATTGAGCCAGCGCTATATCTCACAGAACCAGTTTGGATTACCTGGTGCTAATATGGTGTTAAAATGCTCTAGAATACAGGAAATGGTATCTGCATAATTGAAAATGTTCTGTGGGAAGACCCCCAGACCCCCTAGGGATTTATTTATTTATTTCTGTGTGTTCTTCACAGTCCAACGTTGAGTTCAAAATTTCAGTTTATAGTTCATAACGGATAGAGAGCGAAGAGACACGGTAGCTCTTTTAAGCGTTCCAGGGTGTGAGTGCTCAGTGCGCTCCAGTGCAGATAACACTCCCAGAAACAAGACAAAACACACACTATTAAAGACTTTCACACAACATGGAATTACATTTATACATTGTCCAGATATTTTAGGAACAAATTAGATTTCAGTTTTTTGCTAAGACAGAAGTGTCTGATTGTCTTATTGATCATAACTGGAATGCTTCAATGTACAAAAACACTTAAATCTGAACATTTTCATATTTCCTAAAGTGTTCTGTGTTTGTTCTTTTAGTATAGTGGCAAAATAAAGGGGAGGGATCGAATAATGCAGCCAATGCTAAGACCAAACAGTGAAACCTGCTGTGTAAATAGCAAAATGCCTGCCACCCAGCTGATTTAAAGGGAGTAAGAGCTTACACTCTGCTTGGCTTGATCTGTGTTGCACCCAATACACATCGATGTATAATATATAATAGGTACATACTCTGTCCTCTTTGTGCCCTATGTCTAGCTTTGTGCTGAGCTTTGTGTGTGCCACACACCTTTAGACAACATGCTTCATGCTGTCAAAATCGGGCCTTTTATTTCTTAGGGTCCCATAACACACAGACAAGTTGAGCAAAAAGCAGGTGCAATTGTACCAAAGAAGCCTGTGCTCACCTTTAGGCCATACATGCTAGGAGCAACTGTGGAGAAGGGCTACTTCCGGAGGCCAAGTAGTACTAGTGATAAAAATGAAAATGAGCATATGTGGAGCTCTAACTGTAGCCTCAAGACCAGGAGTGGGAAACTGTCATTAAAAGGGCTGGGTACATGACATTTTACACCCCCCCACACACACATACACACAAACTGTATGGTGCTTAGAGTTAGTCTGTGTTTTTGGTATACTCCGTTCTCAGCCTGAGAAATTAAATCCTTTATCTACTAACGAAACAGCTGGGCATCGGTGTTTACCTACTCATGTATCTTTGCCTGCTTTCTGCTTCACTTAAGGCTGATTTGGTGAAAAGGGACCTAAAAAGTTTAAAAATGCTTATATGTGTGGTTCCCGTTGATGCACTTAACCACAAAAAAAAAAGTTGTTTTGATGGAAAACCTTTTTAGCAGTGGGCCTCTGTGCTCAGCCCCCTACTGTGCAGCAACTTCAACTATCAGTGTGTGAATGTGATGCCTTATGGGTAAGTGTGACCTGCATTCTTATAGGTGCTTTGATTGGTTAGAAAACCATGAAAGTGCCAAGAAAGCTCAAGTCCATTTACCTGAGACTTCAAGAAATCAGTGAAACATTTTTTACTTTATCAAAAAGCATAAAGCTTAACAGTAACAAGGGCAGTAGTCGAACCTTGCACCTGAACAATTAAAGTTTTTGATTTCCATACTACTTCTATACACTCACTTGAACTGTATTTCCACCAGGGCATTGAATCTAAATTGAGTACGTGCATAAAATGAGTAAAAGAACTTCTGCAAAGAGTTATGATTCTTCCTCAATCAGTGACTCATGGCGGACAGCTGTCGCAGGTTAATTGCAGCTCAGTTCACAGAGACTGTTCCATTTAACACATTACTTAAGTAGAGAGCAGAGAGGAGTTTTGACTCCTTTTTTCGCCCACTCATGTACTTTCTCTTCCTTTCTTTGTTGGCTAATTCAGAGAGTTTCTTAAATCTATTTTAATCTAAAAAGCCACTGAATTACATTTGTAAGCTTATAAGACAAATAACCCTCATAGCTAGGTTTGGTCATCAACAAATGTTGACAAAGAGGGCCAGTATACTGTGATCAATGATATTCATTGAGCCATCACTGAAACAATCATTGCTTCTCCTCATTGAGAGACACAGATGGATTTACAAAGTAAGGAATTATCTTTGGCATGTCCTCCTCATTAAACCATGTTAGTTGGGAAAGAGAAAAAGCAATGGACAAAATGATATAGTCACAAAATACTGTATATGGGTAAATAGTCACTTGGGACAGACCAGCTTGTTGTTGAGGACTGAAGACCCATAATTTATGACATGGTTGTGACCTAACATATCAATAAATCCACATCAATAGAGCTCTTCAATTTTGGATAAGCCTTCAAACTGCGTTCGTATGTCGTGGTCCTGATTGGTAAAATGGGCACAGCAAACACAATCTTTGGTTACTGCAGAGGGGTGAGCCCTGATGTCCATATTTAAAACAAACCAAATTTAGCGATTCATATCGGTTGGTGCTCGTGGTTGCTACCTGACCCCACTGCTGCCTGTAGCGCTGTGACCTGATCTAATGTGGAGAATCAAAATTGGTCATTCTTGGCTCAGTTTTAGTGAAGGTAGAGTTTGTTGTTTCTTTTGACGAGCTGGCTGGCTGATGGCAGAGGGATACACAGCCCTACATCCAAACATACAAAAGTTCTAAACACAGGGAATTTGTCATGGAAAGGTTAAACGTTGTAAACAAATCTTACTGTAGTATATTGTCAAATCAGCATAGGTTTTTGAGTAGTTTTAACATGTAACAACCAGGCTTTTACTGGCACCATGCACTGCTATGTACCAGCTACCATTCACCCTCTGATATCTACCCCCAGGAACAAAGCTCACAAGTTCCTTTATTGGCACTCATGTTTACTAGTGCCATCGGCCTCTGACAACACTACTTTAAAAAACCCAAACTAACACTTTAACATTGAAAGATAGTGCAGTTTTCCATATTTTTTTTTGCAAAAAGTTCTAAATGGATTCAGATGATTTTTTTTTAGAAAGTTGGTCATGGCACAAGAAAGAGATCATTTGATTGTGGTGGCATCCAAATCCACATTTTCACTTATAACTCGGCTAAGAATGTTAGAAATACCTTGGCAGAGGTTTGTGTTCTCAGATCACTTCTTTTTTTAAATAACTCCCATATTGACTTATGCTGCTGTGGCCCTCTGGGATTTTCTGGTTGGCCCACCAATCACAAAGCCTGAAATCAAGCACTTTCTGCCCAGCAAAAATGGTTCGGGAATATTGTCATTGGGAGACACATTGTTTCCTAATTTAAAATGTATTCTTGTGCTGTTTTATTATCTATATCTTGTTTTGTGTGTTATTATGACTAACTTGCTTTTTACTTACTTCAACTAGTAATTTCTTTTTATTATCTAAGCCTATTTAATACTTTGAATATCCTTCATACTTATCAACTAAGTACCTCACTGTCACAGTACAACCTTATTCTTCTCTTCTTGCATGTTACTTATTTGTTTTTGTCATTTGATAAACTTGTTTCAGTGGAAAAAAACAGAAGCAGATATTTTAGTTTGTCAAGAAAACTCAGCATCTCTCCATATTTGTTAAACTTGATATGTGATGCTAGTGATGTTAGCTAACATTAGCTATCCTTCAATAAAACTCCAAAAAAAGCTTCTTTTATAGAAAATAGATAAAACAGATGTGTTGTATGAACCAGTGTTCCTTATTAGACTGGCATCGACATTAAGTTATAAGTTAGCTAACAAAATAGCACTACATTATGCTAATGTTATTAGCAATGTAACGTCACAAAGTTAGCAATGAAGACCTGTCTGAGCTATTAAACATTACCAAAACCTGACATGTTGTCAGTATTGTGGTTTCTCGTACCCTTAAATATTTAGGAATTCTTTGTTATTATTAATGGGTCAAAATTTTGCTGTGGTTATTCACAGCTTCAAATTCAAAGAGGACATTTTCCTACTGAATTGTCAGTTTAAGGAAATGGAACAAAAGTCTTCCAGAGTACACTTTAAACCATGCGACAAAGACAAAACTAAGGTCATAATTCTCTTAAAACACACTTCAAAGACTTGGCTTAGGCAAAAGTTTGTCTGACTGGAAGTAAGACAAAAAACACTACCATGTGGGTCAGTAGATCAACAGAGTGGCTACCTACTGTTACACCTTATTACTGCTTACCAACTACTAACTTATTACCAACCTACTTATTATCCTATGTCTTGCTATTCAGAAATTCAGTTGCTTACTTCCTACTTTTAATTACTTAATGACTTCTTACCTATTCATCATCATCATATTCCCTCCCTTTATCACAAAGGATCCCCATATGCTACAACTACAAAAACATGTCCTCTACCAGGGAATGTTTTTCTACTCAACATGTCTTATTAATTAAGCATTCGTCAGAAAGAACAGGGAATGCTGCTGCCTTGAAATTTGTAAGGCAAAAGAAAAGAGATCTTGTCTAACTTTAGTTATTGAGCAAAACAAATCACATAATTAATGAAAATGAGCTGAAATAATCAATGCAGATCACCTCCAACATGTTGGCATCTCTCTCTCTTTCTCCCTCTCTCTCTCCAGAGAACAACAACTGCCTGCCTGGTTGCATATGAATTTGGCAGAGTCAAGAGGTTCAGTGCTTAAAGCTGAGCAGGAGTCTCACTGTGAATAAGTTGAAGGGGCAAAAAAAAAAAAAAGCTCCATCACGGTGTCAACTGCCTGTCAACACAAAAAATGATGATAACACATAGGGTGTAAACTGGGGTGAGCAATATTCATCAACGCAGCATGGGAGTGATATTCAAACGACCTACGAGGATAGAGACATTCACGCAGACACCCTGATGAGTCATACAAAAAAGGGTTAAAAACAGCCTGATGCACATTTTAGCACATTTTAGCTAGGGCTGCTCAGTGAATTCAATTGTAAGTGTGATCATAGTGTTGACATTCTCAAAATCAAGGATACATAATTGACACCGAATATGGGTGCTTAACAAGAAGAAGACACAGTGTGGCAGTCAATTGGAAATGTATATAAAAACTGGTAACACTGATCTTTTATAGTAACCTTGCAATGCTTCTGGATCCCATGTCTGTCATCAGGCAGATCCATCAAGCTCCAAGCTGACACTATTGAGCCCAGTCAGAAAATGTCTGGGCTTTTCAGCATCCTTTTGAAAACAAAGAACTGTAGCTAAGTGTCTGTTTAGGTGTTCGAAAAGCAAGAAGCGCAACCCTCTGGCTGGCCAATAATAAATGTAACAAACAAACTTGACTGAATATTCAATCGCCCTCTAGTTACCTCCGCCAAGGAGATTATGTTTTGGCCAGTGTTTGTTTGTCTGTTTGTTTGTTAGCAAGATTACTCAAAAACTACGGGACAGATTTTGCTGAAATTTTCCGGAGATGTTGGTAATGACCCAACTTAAAAATGATTCGATTTTGGTGGTGATCCACATAACCGCCATTGGCAAACGATCGTTTTTGCTCAATAACTGTCTAACTACTGATACTGATATCAAGATCGATCTGAGTGCTAGTTGTGGGTTTCAGGGTCAAGGAATCACATCATGGTAACTTAGTCATGAAACTATTGCTTAAGATGTAACAGCAATATGTGAGCTACCTTGGCGAAGGTTTGCGCTCTCTGAGTGCTTCTACTTTTCTTTAAAGGTTCTGCCTCTTCCAATCACTTTCTGAGGGATGTCGCCCAGATGGATTGTTAAATTTATATACTGGATACATTTAACAGTCCATCTGCTGTGTCAGGATGGACTCACAGCCCTCTTGCACTGAAATGAGTTGAAAACTAGGCTGTAGATGCTTTGACTGATAAACTTGCTGCTCTGTGACTCTGACTTGATTGGTTTATATGTATGTATTTGTGTCTGTAATTTTTTTTTTTTTTTTTTTTTTGTCTGTAACTTTGTAAATGTGCTGCTGCCTGTCTTGGACAGGACACTCTTGAAAATGAGATTCTTAATCTAAACGAGGCTTTTCTGGTTAAATAAAGTTCATTCATTCAAAACCCCATGGACCAAAAAATTATGCTTTGTTGTAGAGCTGGGAAATTAATTGATTTTTATAATTACTGCCCTTCACAATTATGAAAACTAAGTAACTGAGATTAAGAGATTACTGTGCCACATAACATGTTGAACTTTTTTTTCTTTTTCCATCTTCATAATTAGCATAATTTTGAGATCTTTGTATTTTTACAAGTATGTTTCCATATATTGCACAGTCTTTAATATCGTGATCTCAATGTCTATTTAAATAAACACAGTTTGATTGTTACCATTATCAAGCAGTCCAACTTTATTGTCCAATACTGTAACTAGGTGGTTTTCAAAGTTTTTTTAACCCAAGGCTCACCAGTTATCAAGATCTCATGTTCATATGCTTGCCAGATAGCCTCTTTAACATGTGCTACAGTATCTTTATATTTTTACAAGGTTACCTTTATTTACAAACTTAAACGGTTAAACGGTTAGTTCTGTGGGGTTGACAAAAAGTTGCAAGCTTCACACTGAGGACTGTGACCGAGACAGGAGGTCAACCATCAACCTTCTTGCTCTAAAACCCAAGCACTAACCTGCTACTATATGGAACCCCGAAAGATTCATGTTTTCAGCTTTTCAGGCTTCTCAGCGTTAGTGATAAGTCTCCACGTCTGAATCGATACTGCAAGAGCTGCTGCAATGTGTGTGTGAAGGATCAGCCAATCACTGAACTGGCTCCGCTTTATGTGCTTTGATTGACAGACCAAGTCATTCTGCTGAAAAACGACATTATGAAGTAAAAAGGCCATTGTGGAAAAGGACATGATGAAATAAAAATGGACTTTGTAAAAAACGTTTTTTTATTTTATAAAAGCTTGGAAAATAAATAAAAAGTCATTACTTTAAAAAGTATGAAATTGTTAAGATAATCATCGTGAAATATTTAATTATGATAATTCGATATTAAAGAATAATAAAACATATTTCATAATAATATTGCCTTGTTTTACAATTTAATGGCCAAATTATATATTTGTCTGTTATTTATCAGAATGGTATTTATTTCAAAATGTTGTTTTTATTTATTTAATTATAAATCTTTTGGGGTCCCATACTACTATACTGATATACTGTATGGTTAAATAAACCAGACAAAATTTTAAATATGCCTGTAAAATCTGTGAATTTAACTAAATAATGTTCATTAATGAGCTTAACCTCAAAGGTAATCAATATCATCAGCATAACTAGTTTGGCCAAAATCATTCAGTTGTAGCTTGAACACTAACAACACCAATATATCCTCGTCAGCGAATATTTACACAGAAGGTGCAAAGCTCTATTTTACATCCCAGGGGACTTTAAGCGTGGCTCTGGTTTTGTACAGTGTTGATTTATTAGGTGTAGTAAACAACATGACAGCTGTACATCTGTCGCTTCATGCTTCAGCTAATCAATCTAATCTCATCACTACACTACACAGATGCTGCTTTAATGCATGCTTGTGTATATAATAGAGATAATAATAAAATTCTCCCTAATATGATTTAAATAAAGTTATTTCCTTTTTAATAATGACAAGACTGTGTTAAACACACCTCCTCAAAACCCTCTGTAATTAGCACAGTTTTTATAATGGATGCTGTGTTAGAGTCTCCTCTTTAGGAGCAGAATGATGAGAGGTCAGCTAAGATTTGTCCTCCTGTGAGAACAAAAGGATTAAAGACAGGATACTCAGCAGAGCCCATTTAATCTACTGTATGATTTATTCAGATTTAATTTATTCAGTGTAACATGAAGGAAGACACACAACTCACAGACTGTGAAGGTTTTCTGTCAAACTATACAGCATATTTAAACAAGACTGACAGCCTCTATCCATGAGCTCTCATTGGCCAAGACAGTTGTTACTCTGCACTAGGGTTTTAACCTAAACCCAAACCTTGTCACTTTAGTAAATGATGCCGTGTTCACGATCTCTTTTGGTCTTCACAGGCTTCCGTTGCTCAGCGACGTGACGTTTTGGTTACGGTTGGGCTCATTCTAGAATCTGAACGATAGATGTCGCTCAAATGCCAAATTCTACACACTGCACCTTTAAATGTCAGACAATAGTCTAGGGACTGAATTGTAGTTTAAGTTAACGGCTAACAACAGGGTTTAGCGGCTACGTCATACTGATGTGGATTGGTCTGTGATGAGTGTGACTGGCAGACTGATCATCCAATCACCAGCTGCAGTTGTTATGAAGATACTACCCTCTGGAAATATTTTCTGTGGGCTCTTACCCAGATGGACAAGTGAAATATTTTAGTGGCGGATATATGGAACTGTCCCTCTGGCGTGTCAGGTTACCTTGCAGGCTCATTAGATAACATTTGGCCAGCAGCAGGACACAGAGAAAATGCCCTAGAAGATAGAATATGGGATCAGAAAAGGAATAGTTGCTTTTTTCTACAGGAAGAAGGCTCAACCTTAAGTCGTTCCCTGGATCCTTCCATGTCCAAATCATCAGGAATACTGGTGTAACAGTATGATTGTGTGAGCCACTGTTAAAGTCTCAAAATTACAAAAGACACCCTCAGTGAAAACACATGAGCAGAGTGGAGATGTAAATATGAGGGTAGTTAAAAGTGCAAGGCATTGATGATCAGCGAAAACAGAAAAGGGGGACAGAATTTTTTTTCCAAGTGGTCCATACACAGTATAATTGTGACAGAGTAACAGAGGGAAGCACTCAGTTCATACAAACTAGATATGAGGAGACACACACATGCAAACATCCAGCCTCTGATTTTGTGCAAACACATGCAGTCTGTCTCTGATCTGTGGCACACTCACAGCTGTCCCCAGGTTTGTTTTATGGTGGAATGGAGATTGTAAATTGACGGAGGTAATTTCTACTGCACCACAAAATGTGTGTAATGCAAGAGGTTGTTGCTCCAGATTGCATTTTGGACTTTATGCATTGCGTTTTGCTTTTTGCTGTTATTGTAGGTTTTTGGTGATGCACATCCTCTTAGTCGCAAACATGGATGTCAGTCAGAAAACTGATGTTGATATGTATTGATGTGAGGGTAGAAAAGCAGGGTGATTGGAAAAAGTTGTGGGAAAGTTGTGGAGGTTATACGAAATTGCAAGGCCACTCAGAATTTGCAAGGAGCGGCTGAATTTGTAGTAATTGTTATGGTTGTGCAAATTGCAATGTTTTGGAGGGACTGATTATATTATAAAGGAGCAAGAAAGCAACAGAGTCAGATGATTTAATGGCAATAAATGTAGTAATAGTATAAAAATTAACTTCACCACTCATAACTTAAGAATTCCTGTATCTTAATCAACATTGTTTGACAAATGTTTAAATAGTTTTATCAAACAATGGGAATGATCAGGGTTTTAGGGTGATTTAATCTATGAGCTCATTATTAACTATTTGAAGTGTTAGAATTGAGCTTTAGGACTACAACTTACACTGTGGTCCATAAATAGTTCTATTGCAGACACAGTCCAATACTTTAAATATCCTAAAACACTCTCTTTTTAAGTTCTAGTTTAATCTGTCTCCCCCTTTGATTGAATTTGGGATGTGTTTATGTCTGTTAACATGTTACAGCTACAATTATCAGTGTCTTTGCACAGTAAAGCCATGTTGTATAAATGCATCAGACCTTTCGAATAAATTACAAAATGGATCCCTAAACAAAAGAGCACCAGAGGATCACCACCTTCAACAATTTTCTTAACTTTTTCCTGCACCCTTGCATCACTCCATGCCTCTGTTTTTTCTGACTGATGTTATAATTAATGTGTTATGTTGATTTTCAGGGTCATTATGACAGCTAGCTCGAGTGCAGTGCCAGCTCTGTCATGTATTTGGTTGACTACAGCCCTAATTTAAACACTGAGCATCACTTCTGCTCAAATTGCTTCAGAGTAAAAATTAAAATCAGGCTGCACCAAATGCTTTATTAGTCCCAGGACTGGCACCTTTCCAAACTAATGTGGAATGACAATGTGAGGCCAGTGTATTAAAAGAATGGACACTGGCCTTTGGGAGCCTGCAGTCAGCATGTGTTTTCCATGAAATTTCTTAGTCATTTTGTACTTGCTTGCCTAATTAATCCTCTGCTTCAGGGTGCTTCAAACAAGCATGTGCAAGGACATTTGATGTGAGGTTGTTAGTGGACACTTATACTGATGTTCTCCTGCATATTGACCCAATATTGAATATAAATGCAATTACTTTTTCATAATTATCTGCCTTAGACTGACTGAAAACATCCCTTAATGAGCATCTCAAACCAATTATTTCCATATACAGATTCTGTCCTTCAATTTTCCTCTTCTAGCTGAATGCCTATGGAATTTCTGCTGATTTCCAGCCACTGGGGTCCCTGCCACCTCTCTGGGTATGTGCCTAAATTCCACAGTTTATGCAATTGCAGGGTGTCCCCGTGAGATGATGCTTTATTAAAAGAACACAGCCAGAGGGCTTCAACCTTTACCCTGAAAAAGTGCAGCACAGTGGGTGAAACTTGTGGATAAGATTTGAGACTTTTCACAACATATCACATTTTGGTGGGATTTACTGTACAGATGCACCTCAAATTCACATCTGCCTTTGCTTGCCTCAGGTGAAGTCACAGCAGACACCTCTCGTCACACTCTTACAAATGAAGTTGAGGTCTTGGTGAACGTGAAGTGCCATGTTCCTTTTTTCCTTTTTTCCTCTTTTAGCTTCAGTTCTGGTACGGGTTGACTTTTTTTTTTATATCAGGAGGGTGTTATATCCTGCCCCTGGATTGGTTCAGTGAGAAGGTGTCATGGGGGAAAAAATCATTGCTATCACGGCGGCATGGCCCTCAGGTTTTAAGGATTTCTTGCTCTTGGGTTGGATTAGTTTTCGCCTCTCCAATATCTTGTCTTCTCTGGTCAGTGGAGCAGGTCTATGATGCTGGTTTGAAAGGGCGCTACAGGAATCAAGATGAATATCTTAGCTTCAGGTCTGCACTGGCTCTGTGTCGGCCTCCTCAGGTGTTTGTTCCATTTTCTCTCTGAGCTCTAAAGCCAAAGCTTCTTATTGGTTTTCACCGAGCAGATATAACCCATTTCAAGCTAACTGGACCACGTAAATGAAGACAAAACGGCTTAGAATGATTCATATTACCACAATTCTTATCAGTGTGGCATTAAGAATTACACTCATCTGTGTGTGCTGAACATGAAAGAGGCTTCCTAACAATTTAACACCAAGAGGAAAGTCAATATCTTCCTTGTGGTTAGACCTTAAGCTAAATGAAAATCCTTCATCCTATAATGAGGCTGAAATGTCAGAGCCAGGAGATATTGAAATGGCATTTAATCTACACAGAGGAACAACATTGTCATTGACAGGAGTCCTGATGAAGACAAAACACACAGGGCTTCAGGACTAATGGAGAAAGCAAAGTTTCCCATTTTAAGCAGAGCTGTGTTTGGATTTTATTCTTTCTAAGTAAAGAAAAAGAACCGTCTTCGAAGGCTGAAACATACTCAGTGGGTTTGTTTGAAAGCAGGGATGCAAGAGTCATTTTTGTTCTAATATGCCAGTACTTCCAAACTTATTTTAGCTCTCAGATGGGCAATTTTGTTAAACAAGAGGACCATATGAATATTGTGATCATTTCTATAGGGGACAAACTAATGTAAATTGCACAATATTCTTAAAAATGTGTATTACTTTGTATTCAAGTATGCATAGTACTGTATTCATCAGGTACACTGCAGCAAAAATACGAGTTTATCCTGTGTATGATGTGATTACAGTAGGTGCTGTGAGAGGCAGAATTTGGGAAATTATTAACTCCACCAAGGAGGTTATGTTTTTTCAGGCGTATGTTTGTTTGTTTGTTTGTTAGCAAGATTATGCAAAAACTGCTGAACAGATTTTGCTGATATTTTCAGGAGATGTTGGTAATTGCCCAACTTAAAAATGATTCGATTTTGGTGGTGATGCAGATAGCCGCCTTTAGCGAATGATCGTTTTGGCTAAACTGTCTAACTTTTTATTATATCAACATGATTCTGAGTGCTAGGTGTGTGTTTTCAGGGTCAAGGAATCATATTATGATGGTAACTTTATCATGGGACTATTGCTTATAGATGTATCAGCAATATGTGAGCTACCTTGGGGGAGGTTTGTGCGAGCCTAGTGCTTTTCTGGTTTTCCAACTTTTTCTATTTGAGAATTATACATTACTATTATTATTTATTCATTTATTTATTCATTTATTTATACCAGTGTTGACTAAAGATTGTTAAATGGGGCTACAACCAGCGTTTACATTTTGCATAGTTTCTGTGAATAAAAAAAAAAAAAGCTGGGTAAAGAATGGTAGTTTTGTTCTCTGTATTGTAATGTGACATTGTAAGAAAGGGGCAGGACTAGATAAGCTTTTGTTTTATTTAATCCCTTCTCTTACTGGATTGTTGTGTTGGCATTCATGCATATGTACACGTTTGAGGACTTTCTGTAATTTATTTGATAGATGTACAATTATGTGGTGTTCATACTATTTTGTTTTGACCATTAAATTGAATCAGTCAACTAAAAAATTACAATTACGCTTGGTTAAGCATTAGAACAATAACAGAGCTGTCATAAAAAGTTATCATATCAGCCCTGATGATTTCAAACCCAAATGCAAGTAATAACAGTAAAATCAATAAACTTAAAAAAATCTGTAAAAACTGGCTGTGGTTCAGACCTACAAGTATTAGAACTCAGCACACACTCTGAATAGGACTGACTTTCAGATATTTTAGCAGTGATTAACTTGTACAAATTTAAAGATTTCCCGCTTCTATATCAAAAATGATATTTTTCCTTTATTCTCACCCTGTGCTCAGTGTTTATGAATCACAAATAAATGTAGCTAGGCTGAAATGGTGTCGCTCTCTTCATGTAGGTGTCAGTGTGAGTGTTTTATATTTGTTTATTTGTTTTTTCCCTCTGCATGAGTCCCTCATGCAACCCACACCCCCCTGAAGAGGATAAGTGCTTTATAAATTGATGGTTAGAGATTAGCATTGAAACACACACAAACATAAACACTGACAGCTCAGATGAATTTGCCGTCTTGCTTGTTGAACCTGTCATTTATGGGCATTACTGCAGTTCCAGGCCTGTCTTGCTTTGTTGATCGCTTGTTTATTGTAAGCTGTGAGAGGCCCAACTGAGAAACAGGTTTTATACATCAGTATAGACTTTAAAAGCTACAGTGAAACAGTGAAACAGAGGGAGTTTTGATTGTTTTTATTACTATTACTCTGTACTCAAAATTTACTTAGCAGTGGATTGTTTTTCAGTCTTGAACTTTGTCTTAGATGAATTATTCTGATATATTTTTGGGACTTAAATTAACCCTCTAGTAGGGATGTTAAACACCCGTTTTTCTTGTGATATAATCATCATTGATTCACTGGACAATGGTAAAATTCATAATAAATATAACCTAAAAATACGAAGCCTGCCATGATTGGATACAATTCAGGACTGTGTTACCTATACATGACATTATGTACAGATTTGACACATTCATATTTGTTGTAAGAAAAACTAGCGGTATTAACTATTTTGCTACTGAAGTGCATTATTTTGATGTAGAAAATCTTTTAATCAAAAACTTGAACCCTACCGTTAAATGCCAAACTTTTAATGTTTATATGTAATCTTTTTTTTTCAATAATTCAGAAATAATGCCCCCTTAAACAGGGCTTCCCACAAAAGTAGGTGGGCCCCTGAGAGACCTCGAAAATGGACCCTGGACGTAATCTGATGGTATCAGCACACAAACACTGGACCCATAGTGTTAGTGCTAGTTTGCATCCTTAACCTGATTCCAGTTGTGGAACCAGTTTAGAAAAATAAGATATTAAGACGTATCATAATACTATACTTAAATACTAAAGCAGTAAGTCCAACAACAATGTTACGATGACATTTAAAAAACAAAAACTTAAGGCACCAAATATTTGTTTTAAGAGAGCCTTAGCTTTACCTGATCTACATTCAGACTCTGATATAACTTGTATTCACATCTTTATTTTTGAAAGTGGCACTTGTAACATAGAGTATGTTTGGCTCTGGGCTGAAAAAAGTAACACTAAAGTCTACATACACTCACGTCCAGGTCTCTGGGGGGGTTGTTAAACTTCATTAATCAGTGTTAACACTTCACTGACCCCCTGCTGTGAGATTTTTCCTCTACATGACCCACCGTGGCATCTGTCAGTCTCGTCCTTTAGGCTGCCGCACTGCAGCTGCTCTGCCCTGTTCTTGTTGACACACAGAGACATTAAGGCCACCATATATCAATCTTGGAACGGATCTTCTTCCACATTGACATCGGTGAATTTGTGTATCCACAGCAAACAAACAGATTCTGCTCCTTCCTGCCTGTGCTGTGGTGTAAAGTCACAGAATAAACTATGAGACAGCATGGATTGAGGAGGAGTACATATTGTATTACATCAGTGTGGTTGTTTGATCAAACTGGTTGTTTCATAAAGGACTTTTGGGGAGTGGGTTGGGGGACAAAAGACAGTAAGCATGAGTAGTAAGCATTTAAAAAAATAATTCAATCTTTATTTAGCCAGGTTAGTCCCATTGAAATCAGAGATCTCTTTTTTCAAGGCAGACCTGACCAAGAATGTCAGCAACAAGACGGGGAATAAGGACAATAACATTAATTTCCTAGTACCTCATCATATTAACAAAATACTTCAATCTTTTTTAAAATTAAACTAATTTTAATGGAATTATAAAGGTTTCTTTTTGACAAGCTTGTGGGAAAGTCAGTGCAATCAAATGCACGTTGAAAAGGCGAATAACTGCATTTGCAAGACCAAAACAGGACTTTAAAAATGAATTACAAACAAATCAGTCAGGGAGGAATCTGTTAATGGCTAAGCTTACTCCAAACCTTTTATTAGAGGGAACCACTACATTGGTTCTCTCTAATAAAAGCCTATAGGATTTTTTTATGTGTTCTTGGATCGATGCTGATAATAAAATCTGTGGCCAACAGAAATTTATGGAAAATACACACTTTGTACATCATGATAATCTTTACAAAGACCTAACTTACTTGAGTTTGTGATGCTGGGTTGTAACAGCAGGCCCTCATGTACAGTTTGAGCGAGAGCAGCCCAAACCTTGAACCTCCTTATCAGCCACATCCTTTACATATTTCTTGTATTGTCACAGAACGACATGCACCTGTAGCTTGCTGATTTCGCATGTACTCGGCAGTTCCTTCGCCTGTGTCCTGTGACCCCTGAAACTGCTGTGCATGGAATACAGCATGCTTAAACTCCAATGTGGAGGAATCAGTCCAGTGTGCAGTGAGATTCGATAATATGAGACCAAAATCTGGGCTCGAAATGTCTGTGGTGAACCCACAGCAGTCCCGTCCTGTTTTAGATCACCTGGTTTGTTGCTCCAGGTAAACCAGAGTCTGCATTATAGTGTCAAGAGGGCAGGGCATACTAGATGACAAAAACCTCCGTTCTTCACAACAAAGTTGGTTTGGTTGTCCAAAGTCACGAAGTCAACCACCTTTTCTATAATCCTTTGGCCTTAACACTGTCTCTAGGACATTTATCCTTCTTTTAAAAGTCCAACGTCTGTTGTTTTGGTGCTGCTGTATTCGCCCTTTCTTCGGTAGGCTTTAGTAAATGCTTTGTATTCTGTTGCATGTTTTGTTTTTGAATGTTGTACCAAATTGGTTTTATCTAAAGCATCTCTCGTACTGACTCCATGTTATTGTACTTTTGTAGACACTACGAATTGGTTGGACTCTTTTTGCTGTTGGAATAAAAGTATTTCCACACTGCTAACATGTTAGCCACAGGGCTGCTACTGCTACAACACTCTCAAATTTACAGTCTGCTGTAAAGTGTGCTCAACTGATGTAAAGAACTGGGTTAAAATGATCAGTATAAATTAAATTAAAAATGTTGATGTTGGGCCCAACATGATAGTTTGATTGGTATTGGAACATCCCTGATAAAAAGTAAAAATAAGACAAAGAATGCTGAAAAATAAATATTGTATGAAACAAGCACCAAGACTCTTAAAGGCCTTTTACTGTATGTTGATTATAATTAAAGCAAGACAGCATGATCCCCTTTTCAGACATAATATGATATGAAAAATTAAAACGATTGTTTGTAGCTGCCTCACTGAAATTGGCACATTTTGATCAAAATTCAAGTCCGTCTTTTAAAATGCAAAACTCAAGAACTAAAAAACAGACATTAACGGTATGTTTTTGTATTTATGTGAAAGTTATTTTGACCTTTGCTCTTTAAGCAAAGTGTAATTAAAAATCTTAAGAGCATTTTTGAGATATTGCATTAAAAGAATGGCCTTAATGGATGGCTGGACAGACAACCTAAAAAACACAATGCCTTTGTTCTTGGTTGTTTATGGTATAGAGACATTAAAAAGCCAAATTACCCATAGAACTGAACACTTTTTTCTGATTTATTGGTGGTTATATTCTAAAAGACTATTACATCTGCTAAGCTGAGCCATATGGTCCAATTGTTTGTGAATAAAGCCAAAGTTACACTTACTTCTCAGCTTGATTCCCTGCTAAACAGACACAACTCTTTGTTCATCTTTGTTACAGATATAGAGCAAGTGAGTAACACCCTGGCTGTAGAGAACAACTAAAACTTCTCACTACAATACAGATTATAACAAAAAATAAACATGAATCATATGCTCTGCCATATGGTCACCCACGGAGAGAACAAATCTACACCCTCTGTTGTGGCTGCTACTGAGGAAAGTTAAGCTTTCCTTTTGTTCTGCTGGTTGATGTTTGTATTTAATGAAGCTTCAAAGCTCCATCATGAGTTTTTAGAACTAAAACACAGAACTGAAAGTACAGATATGGGGCTGATAACATCAAGCATTGACTCTCCATCCTAAAGCTCTTTGCAGGTTTTACTGGCTGACCAAAGAGTCCCAGTGGCTCTCACGAAGACTATCATCAAAGTTTACGCAGTCGCTCCAAGGTCACAAGCTTACACAACATATTTGTACACTATATGCGCAGCCTGACATGGCCTAGTGCCAAAGATTGAGTGGTGAGGAAAGTGTACATTAGGCAAGCCAAAAAGAAACAGGAAATGCAGGAGCAAACAAGACAGGAAAGGTGAGTGATTACTGGAGGTTTGCTTAGTCATGCAGACAAGTGCACACACACATACAAACACAAACCCACACACAAAGCAGCCGATGTGCAGAGAAATTTTTTACTGTCTGAAATATTTTTTATATATCAGAGACAGAAAAACATACAGACAAACTACATGTGCTGAAGGTGTACATGAACAAAAAGAAAGACTCCCTTAGGACCTATTAGCTTTATCAAATCATTAAATCAATGATTATTGTTGTATATTCCCTCAAGTTAGAAGTAAGGCCAATAATAATAATGATGGCCATTTTTTCTTGAATCAAAAACTTAAAACAACAACCATTGAGGAATAATTCTATCCATCCATCCATTATCAAAACTGCACAACACAGCATGAGGTGGGGGGTGGGGGACTCTGGAACAGTCTCCAGCCAATCACAGGACTAACATGAAGACCCAGACAACCATTCAGACACACACTCACACATTAGGGCAGTTTAGAGTCACCAATTTACCTAACAGGCATGTTTTTGGTCTGTAGGTATCTAGTATCCAGAAAAAAGCCACGCATGCACGAGGAGAACCTGCAAACTTCCCTCAGAATGGCCCTGCCTGACTTGCGGAGTTGAACCAGCAACCTTTCTGCCATGAAGCACCAGCGCTGACCTGCAGCACCACTGCACAGCTCAAAATCATTACAACAAACACCAAATACAAAAAATCGAAACATTGAGAAAAATGTGAATACGTTGATGTAAAAATCCTTTCAAGCTATTCTTGTTTAAATACAGCACGAGTCATTATGTTTGAAAAAAAATATACACATTTTTTACAGTCTTTGAGGGGCTGAGAAAAACATATAAACTATAGTGGGATGCAGAATCCCTGAACTATCTAGGAACAATCTGAACAAAAGACCTCACCAAATTAATTAGTACCAATTATGAACCATTATCATCTAGAATCAGAGCAGACCTTCACAGGTGGAATCTGATCCCTTTTCTTAACCTAATCTCAAGAATAAGCACAATTAAAATGAATATTCTCCCCCAGCCTATTATATATCTTCAGAATTCTTCCAGTGGAAGTGGATGACAACTGTTTTAAAGCATGGGATAAATGGATGTCCTGGTTTATTTGGCAGGGGAAAAGGCCGCGAATTACATTTAATACTTTACAGCTGGGGAAAGAAAAAGGAGGTATGGCACTCCCATGTTTAAGGAAATACTTTTTAGCTTCACAGCTAATACCTCTACTACACTGGTGTAACTCAAATTACAAGGATAAATGGAAAGAATTAGAGTTCAGTCAAAATGTCAGTTTTCTTCTGCAGGCTGCAACAGCTGACAGAGGTCTGACAAAACAACTTGAAGAGTGTAAAAATTCATGGGTAAATCTAACATTAAAAACATGGCAGGAAATAGTTAAATACAGTAAAATTCATTCATTCATTCATTCATTTTCTATACCGACTATCCCTTTCGGGGTTGCGGGGGGCTGGAGCCTATCCCAGCTGTCATTGGGCGAGAGGCGGGGTACACCCTGAACCGGTCACCAGTCGATTGCAGGGCAACATGTAGAGACAGACAACCACTCATGCTCACACCCATACCTAAGGGCAATTTAGAGTGACCAATTAACCTAATGAGCATGTTTTTTTGGTCTGTGGGAGGAAGCCGGAGTGCCCGGAGAGAACCCACGCATGCACGGGAAGAACATGCAAACTTCACACAGAAAGGCCCTGCCGGACCCGGGAATCGAACCGGGGACCTTCTTGCTGTGAGGCACGTGCACTACCTGCTGCGCCACCGTGCCGCCCAGTAAAATTCATAATATGCTAAAACTTTTTAAAAAGATAATTAACAATAAATAATTAAAAAAAGAAAAAAATACACAAATTATACATTTAAAAGCCTTCAAAACCTATTTCTTATAGTTCTTCCTGAGGGCCCAAAAGGTCACAGGCATCCAATGTTAATTTTCAGCCTTGCCCATCACGTACAAAGACTCCTTCAGATTCCAGGAATCTTTTAATATTATTGACTGCAGAAGGTGAAATCTTTTATCTCCTTGTAACTGGATGTTAAGAGATGTTGTCCACAAACTCAGTGCAATCTTTTGTCTCTAATCTGAATGTAGGGATGAAAATTAAACAATCTTACTGATACCACTGCCATTAACAATTCTGCTTCAACATCTGCTACAACAACATCAATCCGATTCTTTAACGACTCCCTACTCAATTCCTGTGGATTTTCTGTATGGGAAAAGTCGGTCCACATAGATTTTCGTTGGCAACAATGTCAAACACATGGCGCTGATATTCAATGCCATGTGACATTTACTGCACTTACTGAAGGTTGTGCAGTAAGTGTCTTTCTGTCGAAAATTAAGCCACAATCTTGACTAGTTCTGCCCCATGTCTGCTATGTTTGTTAACTTCTTTGTTACCAGTTTTCCTGACTGCCTCTGAAAACTGTCATTTTTGATTTCTATGGCATGAAGAAAAAAGTGCAAGGAAATGATAAGGAAACTGTTGAGCAATTTGACTAATGATATCGATTCCACAAGGGAGCTATCGTTTCTCAACTGGAGCTGGTTTTTCAATTCCCGTCCCTAGCCGAGAAGATTTTATTGACAACAGTGCCCATAACTGTTCTACTTATAAATCTGATTCTTTAATGATCCACTTATCAGTTCATGTGGATTTTCTGTGTCGACATGTTTTGAGAGGCAAAAATATCAAACTCTGGTGTTCTGGTGTTTCCAGACACTAAAAGATGTGCCTTTTGTTGAAAATTAAGCCACCAGAGGGAGAGAGTGGATTTTCTCATGCTGGAGGGGAAATGTACAAGTCACAAACACACATTTAAGATAAAAAAAACATTTAAAAAGTATAAAATGTATACAAACAATTTTTTATACAACCTTTAAATGTTTGAATAACCTTTTTTAGCTTGACATTTCCAGCTCATTTGTAATACACTACATTTATTTAAGGCTTTAATTATTCAGTTCTTATCTAAATAATGGCCCTTGAAACGATTGCACGTTTCCCTCTAGGATGAACTTGTCTAAATGATGGCAGGAATCATCTCTGTTAGGCATTCTATAAAATATTGAACCAAATATAAATATTAAATTCATGTTTTTCCTTTTTTTCTGAGAGGAACAAGTTCCAATTGAACTTTCATTCGCAAACTTGAGACTCCCTGCGGAGGACTTCTGCCCTATTACAAGCCTCCATTTAGCCCAGCAGGGGAGCAGAACTCCATGAATAAATTCTTTCTTTTGATGCAGGAAAATGTTGATAGAAGAATGACAAATAAAGCACCTTCTTATCTAAGGAGCCCTGTGTGTGTGTGCTTCTTTGTGCTGATGGAACAGATGTTGACAAGTCGTGATAATGACCGAGCAGCGGCTGTAACCTCTCTGAAAATAGAAAGTTCGGCCTCGCCAACGTAACACGCATTTTTCTATAATTCTACAAACTTTCAAGGTAAATGTCTGACCTGAGACATCTTCTTTTATTTCTTAAATCAGCCTATTAAAAAAAGCACTTTTACTGCTTTGTTAAGCCAAAAGAAACCCCTAGCCATCTGTCTGAGTAAAAAAGAGCTTTCAGTGGAATCTAAAATTCAACATTTCTTTGATTATTCAGCTGTGTTTTCTTTTGCCATTAGGTTTTTAGTTATTTTTACATTGACATTTTTTGCATCCATAAACCATCAGCTCCAGAGTGCCCAAAGCATTCATGTGTCATCTCTAAGGTGTTTTACTCTTTTATAAACATGAAAAAAGTGCAAAGCTGGATGAGGCTATATTTTTGCTATTAAATTTAATCCACTTAAGCCTGATTGTTGAGTTTTCCTCTGAGCTACTGGAGATCACTTTCAATTAGCATCACCATCTGCAGCTTCAAGCTTGTTTCATATTGTTTAATTTAATTAATATTCCTCTCTTAGCAACTCTGTAAAGCAAACAAGCAATAACAGCAGACAGGTAGGTCAAATCTTTGATATTTTGAAAAGATATAGCATAACTGTATATCTATCTAAAATTCTTAGGATAAAATGATTATACAGAGAGAGGAGGAGTGTGGGATGCACAGAGAAGCCACTTCTGTTATATAGGCTGCTATAACTTAGGTTTGGTTTCATAAAAGTGTTAAATATTTAACTCAGAATGAGCCACCGCTAAAACATGATCATAGAAATAGTCATGTACATTAAGGTGTCTGATAAAACATACATTTGCACATAAGAATGAGTGACTCTCTTCATAAAATGTCTCAACCACCAAAATGTATTCACTCACCAAGTTAGAAGCTTCATCATCAGCATAATCTTTTTTTGGCGTTGTGGAAAAATGCTAAAACCTTCCTGAAGTTAGTCTCACTTTCCCCTTCCTCCTGTCCTTTGCGTTTAATCCAGAAATAATTCTTGAGATTTCTTTCCTTAAAGGACAAGTTCGTTTTTTTGACACCTGGACCTTATTTTTAGGATTAAATACGCTCGTAGACTCACCCAGACAATTTTGGCGGAGCTCGGAGCTGTTTTTGAGCAATTTAGATCCATCCGACGGCGTTTTTTTTCTCATGCCATAGTAGCAGACGGGGCCAGAAATCGAAGCCCCTAAATTAGACATTATCTGCTGCGAAACTCACTCCTCCTCTGTTGCCATTGCTGTGCAATGTCCACAACAACACCACCAGTTAGCCCCCATTCATGGACGTGCAGTGGTTGCTTGTTCTCTGGCCAGCTGTTCGGCTCTTTCCCTCTGCATCCTCCTTTCAAATAGCTCCTCGTCGGTATATTCTGGCTCAAAACAATATGGGCATCCATTATACTCAAAGTCGTCGTCAGACACTTCTACATTGGATAAATATTCCGCCATGTTGCACAAAAATAGCCGTGTAGCCGTGTAGCCTAGCAACAACAGCAGCTCTACTCATGTTCTTGTCTATGACGTCACCAAAAGTTACCCGTCCTTGTAAAGCCCTGGATGACCATAACAACAAAGTTGAGCTGACATGGTGATAACACTGGCCATTCATTTATAAAATGTAGCTGAAATGAGCGAGTTTCGCAGCAGATAATGTCTAATTTAGGGGCTTCGATTTCTGGCCCCGTCTGCTACTATGGCATGAGAAAAAAAACGTCGTCGGATGGATCTAAATTGCTTGAAAACGGCTCAGAGCTCCACCAAAATTGTCTGGGTGAGTCTACGAGCGTATTTAATCCTAAAAATAAGGTCCAGGTGTCAAAAAACCGAACTTATCCTTTAAAAACTGCCGCGCTGTCCTTTCTTTCATTGAAATTGCCCACATACTTCGTCCACTTTGGCGACTGAAAGGAAACACTAGTTTAATTAGCCCCAGTGTGCTGGCCAGCAGCCGAGTGCCTCCCAACACCCGAGTGTAGCCAACACCTGCACTCAAAAACCCAATGCTGACTGACATGTCGGGCATATCATTGATTTAGGTCAACGATAATACTTTATTGTTATGAAATTTATGTTTAATTCAAAATACATGACAGAACATTAAAAACTGTTTTGTTAGAAATAGAATTGTATTATATCTTTAAAACCTCGAGGGGGGCATATGCAGGGAGAGGGGTCGGGAGTTTGAAAACCCTGCATTAGAGCATTTGGAGGTGACATCCCAGTCTACTGCACTGGGTCACCAGCACCACCATTTAAGACACCTGTCACTGACCTTTTTTCTCCACAGACAAAATCAAACAAACATGATGGCATTATAAATAAACTTGCCATGACATCAGTTGGAGACATGAGGTTGTTTTCCTAATAACCCAATGGGAAATTGCTTCTTAAAGACTTACCGATGTACAGGTTCCATTCAGGGTCCAGATCAGCCTGATTAGCCAGGCAGCCCTTCATAACATTCAGGCAGTAGTTCTTGCAGGCTTTAACTGCAGGCATGCCCTGACAGAAGGGGCAGTACAGCAGCTTGGTCAGGGCTCTGATGCATGCTGGAGTGCTGCTCACCTGCAGAAACAGTAACATAAAGGCATTAGTGTTGGCAAAGTCACTCAAGGTCAAATTCAGTACAAAAAGAGTTATGTTTTCATTATCTCTGGGTTCATTTTTTTTTTTTAATGTAGATTCAGTTTCCAGAAACTAATATGCATTGCTCGCACCTATGATAAATTTAAATTCAATAGAGACAAATATGATGAGGACAAATTTATGATCTGGGCCTTTACAGCCATAAAGAGAAAAGGGCCCTCATGGAAACCAGACGCCACATCTCAAGGAGCTAACTTCTAAAAAAATTATATTCAGCAGAGGCAAATATGATGAGGACAGATTTATGCTTGGCCCCCGGATTTGTCACTACTTTCAATTCTTACTTTAGCCCCCTTGTCTCTGCCCAACTCTGTTCATTCACCCAGAACCCCAACACAGTTTCAGTGGATGGCTGATCAACATGAGATTGGCTCCACTCCAAGATCTCCAACTGCTGAACA
This sequence comes from Cetoscarus ocellatus, assembly GCA_037902135.1. Classification (NCBI taxonomy): domain Eukaryota; kingdom Metazoa; phylum Chordata; class Actinopteri; order Labriformes; family Labridae; genus Cetoscarus; species Cetoscarus ocellatus. Next base: position 98,593 of record JBAMNC010001682.1, read on the forward strand.
GAGGTTTTTTCTTGCCACTGTTACTGTAAGCCTCCTACTGCACTGTAGGTTGGCCCAGTGCTGCACTCAAGGTGGATTCATGTTGGGTTTGCATGTAAGTATACGTCTGTATTATATATATAAATATATAAAAATGCATATATCTGTATCTATAAAATGAAGAATATTGCTTGAGCCTGCTGTGAAGTGTGTTGAGATAACACTTGATGTGAGTTGGTGCTTTACAAATTAAGATTGACTGATTGTTTGCCTACTCTCTGAAAACACTAAGTTTTATCATAACATGGATTTTATTTTTTTCAGACATGTGTCATTTATACAATTTCTTATGCTGCCAGCACACCAGATGGAAATTCAGAGTCCCTTTCACCTGCATTTACTTGCATTGCTAATGCTGGGGAATTAACCAGTTTCAACTACAATCATTGTTCAGTTTTCAACCTTAATGAACATTGTAAACAAGACAAACATTTGCAATGACAGATATGGTGTTATGCTTTTTTTGTCCAGAGTTTTTGTTGTTGTGGTACATTCATCACAGCTGTCACTTTGATTTCAAGAAAGAGCAGTCGAAGCCACATTGTACTGATATAGTGATATATTAACACAAGCAGAACAGCTTAAAGAGTCCACAGGAAGGCAACCATTGATTAACAACAACATAAAAAACAAACAAAAAAAAGGCAAGAAAAAACTAAAGACATACAGCACCACTTTTACATAGAACTCGTGTCACATTTGTGGCTGCCCAAAAAGCTGACATGACAAAGTTATTTAAGCATTTTAAATCTCACAAAGTGGTTTACATGATAAGTAATTGTGATCCTAATATGGACTGCAATATTTTGAGGCTTTGTTACTTCCGCCAAGGAGGTTATGTTTTTGCCGGCGTTTATCTGTCTGTCTGTTTGTCTGTTTGTTTGTTTGTGTTCAAAATAACTTGAAAAGTTCTGAACGGATTTGGATGACATTTTCAGGAATTGTCGGAAATGGGATATGGAAGAACTGATTAAATTTTGGGGGTGATCCAGATCTCTGGATCCAGGAATTTTTTAAAGGATCCTTTATATTGCCAGATAGGACCATTTTCGCCAAAGTGGACTGAAGCTGCTTGGCGGAGGTCTGCACTCTCTGAGTGCTTTTCTAGTTTTATCAATGACATTACAAGATCCAGTGAATATGCTGACTTATTGCAGCTGTTATACATGTTTTACTTGTCCTTTTTAATAAATGATTAGAATACAATGATTCTACTATAAAATGTGCTTTTTCCACCAGATACTATCATTGCTTCGGTTATTCTGTTGGGAGTCCTTCTCCTTCTGCGTGTGGGATTAGGAGGCACAGTCAACCTTTTCAACACTCTTTTTTTTGTGACCTACAGTCGGGGACTGAGGCCATCCCGATTTAAAAAGTTAGGATTCACCCCTACTTGGTCAGCCACTTCACTTGCAGGTTCATTTGGTTCGTTTTGTCCAGCAGCGGGACACAGAGGACTCTGCAGATGGACTGAGAGGGCAAAAATTAGACGAGGATTTTAGAGGTTATTGCAAATATCTTAGAGAAATAGGCCTATCTCCAAAAAAGAAAAAATAGAACATGGGATGAGAAAAGGAGGCTCAGCCCAAAAATGTATCCTGGATCCTTGATGGGGCCAAATCATTAGGGATTTTGCTCAAATGGCAGGAATGTGTGAGCCATTGTCAAAATCAAAAAACACATCTTCCATGGATACACATGAGCAAAGTGGAGACATTACACTGGGGATTAATGACTGAAAGATATTGATGATCAGCTGGAACAAAACAGGTGTGCTTAAATCACATAAAATCTAGAAGGTGTGAAGTCTTTTATTTGTAATGACAGGGAGTTGCGCTCATAATAACTAAAAATGACAAGACACACCTAGCCACCTAGGAGGCGCAATTCAATGTAAAACGTTAGCCAGCTGCCTTTAGAAACTAAAGCATTAATTTTGGCTGTTACTTTGAGCTATTTGAGAATCATGTCCTCTAAGTTACAATCAGGGATGTAGATCCAAAATCTGATGTTGATGAACAGGTCTGGGAAGAATTGGACGAAGCTATGTGACGTAAGATGTTTGTTATCAAAAGAGCCTTTGGAACATTGTGGATGCATTGTAATGGATGCTAGGGCTGCTTTATTATGAAAAAAAATCATAACTGTGATTATTTTAATAGATATTGAGATAACCATTACAAATTAAGATTGCTCACTGATTTAAAAATAAAAAGTACATGCAATCATTGAACTTAATGCACTTAACACTCACTTTGACCATTAAAGGATGTGCATACCTAAAAATGCAAGCAAAAAAATGTAAAGACATAATATAAATGATAATGGTGGAAAAAATTATTCTTTAATCTTGATTACTCAATTTTTGTAATTGTAGGAGGCAGTCATTTTAAATGAAATAGACATCGTTAATTGTCCTCAATAAAATAGAAACGTGCACAATACAAAAAAATAGTGAGATCACACAGATGTGTTGAAGTCTTAGATAAAAGGCTCTAACAATGTTTATGTAGGCCGTAAAAAAATGTCTGTATGGTCTGTAACATCATCAGGGTTTCTGCAGCCAGTCTCAAGTGGACACTAGAGCAACTACAGCTTTTGGCACTTCTCCATTTTCAGCACTGGAGGTTGCCACCTAGTCTGAGAAGGTAGAAGGTCCAAGACGATTGGCCAAAGTTGCGGGAAAGTTTTTGTGACTAGAAAAAATTACAAGTACGTGGAGAACTCCTCAGGACTGACTGAATTTACATTTATTGTGGCCAATGTAAAATCATCATTTCCCGAAGGGCCCGATATAAATATGATACATAAACCAAATTACCAAAATAAAAAATTGACACGTGCTACAGCCATTATGCAACCAGTACACATCCTGTTTAAAAAGACTGCTCATGTCAAAAACACTCAATAGCATTGAATTTGTACAGTCAACTCTGGACACTGCCAACACAATGAAGCCAGTGATGGACACAGGCTCTTATGAAAAAACAATGAGACTGCATTCAGATGCAACAAAAGCAGAGAGAAGAGGAGAGATGTTTTTAGTTTGAAGAAGATTTTTTTTGCCAGCATCGTCAAAAATAGTGTCATCTTTGACAGCTATATTTAACCTGCTTTTAAATATAAAGTATAACAACAGACAAATATTTATTTGCTGTCAAGCTCTCTTTCTTTCTGTTTCCCACGTTTTTGTTTCTTACTTGAATGACTTCAGACAGATCCAGCATGTTTTGTTGGCAAGTGACAGGTGCAGTTTAATTACAGTTGCAGATTTTCAGCAGTCTTCAAGTTATATACACACATATACAGAGACAACGCCTTGACTTATAAATAACACATACAACAAACAGGATGTGCATAAATGCCCCTGACACAATATTTCTCAAGTGTGATTTCACAGATTATTTCTCACCAGTAGAGTTGTGATAAATGCTTAACACTTCAGTTCAACTTTAATTTATCCCCCCACTTACTGGCAGAAAATACATAAATATCATAATACAAAGGGAATCTTTACTGCGTCTGAGTGATTAATGTACAGAATATATAGTAAGGAGGTTATGATCCATCATACTTCTTAATTAGACAGTCTTTATTGCATAGACCTTTTATATAGATAGTCAATGTCTAGCAGCAATTTTTCCAGCCCCAGCTCTGGAGGCATTGGTAAACCTGCTTTATTAGAAGTTAACAGGCAGCGTGATCTTTTTTTTTAAATTTAATTTTATTTATTTTATTAAGAAGCTGATTGAACTTCGGAGTTTACAGGTCAAAGACTGTCTGGCATCATGGTCTGTGCCTTTCCAAATTTCAGAAACGTTTCCCAGAACTTTCTTGAAATTTCGCACAAATGTCCACCTGAATCAAGGACAAACTAGTAAGATTTTGAGGGACAAATTGGTGAAAAGTCTTTGTTCTAAAGGCAAAAAGCTAGTCCAGACATGTTGGGGAAATATTTATATTGCCTACAAAAATTCATGCTTTGCTTTGTAAAATATATCAGGTGTTTATCTCGTAGCAGACAGGACAATATCTGAAATGGTAACACTTGGACGCCACCTGTATAATGGTCCAAGTGCAGGGTTTTTTGAGCATTCCTTCACTTTCACAGTCTTTTGTTAATCCTGACCCAAAATGAAGTCTATCAGTTGGGTATTAAATATCTTGTCTTGCATTGTATTAAAATAAATATAGGTCAAAAAGGATTTGCAAATCATTGTATTCTGGTTTTATTTACAGTTTTCACAATGCCCCAACTACATTGGATCTGGGTTTTGGACATGTGTAGAGTGGGTATGTTCTCAATTTCTGCATCCTAACAGTGATGTGACTGTTTTTGCCATGTGTCAGCTACTATAGACACATTCCAGATCGTAAACATGAGCATGACAGCATGATACAGTAGAACTGATTTTATTCAATGATTTCTAAAAAGCATGCTGTGCTCCACATTCTTGTCCTCTGCTCTCATGCTTGCACTCTGGAGACCTGTCAAGATGTCTGAAATCAAAACTCCTGGGTCGCATCTAATGGACTTTTCCCTGAGTCACATGAAGCACCAACAACAACTTATTCAGTTCTTTTAAGAAAAACATCATTTTCACTTTATAGAGACACAGCATGCAAGCACTTACTAAAGTCTCAGTTCTTTACAAAGACAAAAATAAAACTCACTTATACCAAAGGAGTTTCAGACAGAAACACACAGAGACAGCTTCGTACCCATTTTTGTAGATATGTGCATGTAATGTTTGACATTATAGAGGAAAACAGCTCTCTTGAATATTAAAGATCCTGGAGGAAGGAAATTTCTCAGAGATTTTGCCTTTTGCCATTTCTTATGTTACTCTGTGAGCATTAACTAGACGGTGAACAAAAAGAGTACACAAATATTCATCTGTGGACGCCATAGCTAATTACAGTATGTCTACAGTGTAAAGGGGGTGGCATTAACTGTCTGCTACCTCCTTGAACAATAATGGAGAGGAAAGCACAGCAAAACATAGACAAAAAAAGCTCGACAATAGCCACTTCACCCTCTGTATCTTAAAATCCCTTGCTGTCTAAACAAGGCATCGGAATATGAAAGCAGAGAGGGTTGGTGGTATCAATGAAAATGAAAAACATTCAAAAACTCTATTGGCATACACAGAGAAGAGATGCAACTTTCAAGAATGTAACCAATTGAAATGCAGGCTTGTCTATTTTTGTTCACTGTGCTCCTGATAAGCAAGAAAGTTTTTGGCCAGCAGTTTTATTTTAGTGTGTAGGGTAGGGCCATCACCCCATAACTGATACTTTAATAGCTGTTTGAGCTTGGGTGTAAAAATCAACAGCTACATCTTGTCTGCCTAAAACCAACAGAAGAAAAAGAATATGGAGGGAATGGAAGACAGGCAAAGCCACTCTGAGGGGAGAATAACACACTGAAACATGTGACTAGAGCCATGTGGAAGCACAATGGGCTCCACTGTGTGTCGATAATGTGCAAAGCAGCTGGCCTACAACAATAAAACCATTTGTAGGACTTTGGTGCTTTGTTAAGTGCTTCTGCATCTTCCCCAGAAGCCCCACCACTGCCATCACCACCAGAGGGATGAAAAATTAGCATCGCAGACAAGACTCGAAGATTCATTTGAGAATACATGATTATAAGCAAAATCTATCAGTAGCCTAGGTATGCACAAAAACCAATGGTTTTGAGTGTTGTGAAAAGAGATAGCCCTGGTGTGGGGGAATATCAATCAATCAATCAATCAATCTTTATTTGTATAGCGCCAGATTTGTCTCTGCTAAATACATACTCGATCAATCTTTATTTATATAGCAACATAAACAGTGTTGGGAATTTTTCATTTCAGGTAACATGGAGCTTTTTCTTGACAGCTTTGTGACCAATCTCTCTTAGGGAAATAATTAAAAAATAAACAAGTTAAAAAAAGCTAATTTGCTTAACATACCTAATTTTTTTGACGGCCATGTTGCTTACAGTGCTTGGAAAGCTAAAATGAAATTAACACTGAGATAAACTGGTGGAGAAAAGTGTGTTTCCTCAGCTCCATGTTGTGTTGGTAAAGGCTGAGTCACCCGCAGAGGAGGCAATCGCAGTGGAGTGCTGCACAGGTATTAAGCCTGACACAGTCTCTAGCATGTCCACAGTGGATCTATCAAGGAGGTGGAGACCAAGAATAAAGGGCTCAAAGTGCAGGCCAAGCATCTCCAAATCACAGCCTTGGAACTTGCGAGGGGAGCACCTGCGGCCCCCATCCCAGTGTCTGTCAATAACAGGGTTGTTTCTGCCCCTCAGTATTTGACTTAAGCAAATATATTGCAGTAGTCACTCCATTTTGAGGAGCTGAAACTGATCCACATTTCAGCACTTTCGAGAGCATCGCAGCTGCTTTAAATATGAAATAAACTTGAGCTTATGTAACACTGTCCCAGTCTTTCTGCCACTCTAAGCGCTTTTACACCACAAGTCACATCTACCCATTCATACACACAGTTGGTTCTCAGTTTCTATCGAAGTCATTCATCAATATTAGCTGATGGATCCTTGCCCTTTCATACTCACTTGCACAGCAGTGGTAGCAACTTGGAATTAAAAGTCTTGCCCAAGGACTAGGGCTGAATGATATGGACAAAATTTCATATCTCGATATTCATGCCAGATATCTTGATATCGATATGATACGATATGACTACAGGTTTGGTGATAACCAAGCATTTTTCAGAAAAATAAAAACGGTTTGAAAATAAAAACGGTTTGAAAACAAAAACGGTTTGTGGTTGGCTGGCCTTAGTAGTGCATTCACGGGCAATCATAAAAATGAAATTTGTTGTGACTTCCAGAGCTGTACATGCAGGGCGAGCGCGGGGGAAATCTATATCATTTATATCGTTGCTTTTTCGATATTAATATCTTGAATGTTCATATCTCAATATCGATAGGATAACGATATATCTTTCAGTCCTACCAAGAACACATTGACATGTGACAGCCAGAGCTTGGCTAGAACCCGCAACCATCCACCTACTGGTAGGGCACATTACTGCACTGAGCCACCGATGCCCCAAGCTGGCTCAAAGTCTTGGTCACATCATGCACAACAAATCAGAGGGCAACATCATTGTGTGTGTGTGTGTGTGGGGGGTGGGGGTACGGATGGGACGTGGGAGTACATCAGAGATGACCAGTGAACTGCGAACATGTATGCGCACCTGAAGGGAGCCTGGACTTTGATAAAAACATTCACTCCATAAGCGCTGGAGCATGGAAATATTAGCGCAAAGGGACCCTCCGTGTGCCAGTGAGCGTAAAGACACTCAGCGCACGGGACAGGGATCGTGAATCACTTTCTGTGTTTACTGTAATTCAAGCGGTGTGTCGTTGGCTCATGTGCACGATTAAAGTGAACACAATGATTTAAAAAATGACGAGTCAGCCTTTTGGCTAATTAAAACTCAACTTTCCTGAGCAGTCCAGCTCTGGTTTTCACTTTTTCTAAATGATAATGATCACAAATATGTGCACTAACTCACACTGTAATCAAAAGCTTTTCTTTGGGGCACTGTCTCATCATAATAGCCAATTTTGATCTGCATATCCCAAAATGCTGTGGGCCATGCACTTCTGAACAATGCAGGATAAAAACAGGACCCTCAATGTTCGTAATGTCAGAAGAGAGCTAAATTGAGATAGCTGTGTGAAACTAAAAGCATAAAGACATGATAACAACATGCAGCTGTTTATTCCAATTGAGATTTATTTATTTGCTGTTCAGTCAAAGAAATAAAATGAGTTGATACACAGTTATAGCTCTATTTTTGACCTAAAAAACTCAAGGTCTAGAGGAAAAGGGCATGCATCATTGCCCTTAGTTGGTCTCTGCTTACAGTGCTTTTGTTCATTAAACCAATATGATGTTATGATTAACTATCCTAGATAAATCTATTGATCTTAAAAATCTCAATCAAAAATATGTAAGTTAAGTGATATAGTTTTTTGCCACATTTTGTTGATGAAATGTTAACGCTATAACTGAACCCTGACAAAATGCCTGAAATGATTTCCTGTGAGCATGATTATCACAGCAACAAATGTTTTTAAGAATTGAAATCAAGATAACTTCAAACTGCAAGTCAACCAAAAACCAGGGGGGAATCTGAAAAAGAGATAACTTTAGCTGCCTGAGGGGACAGCATTAGGGAGGCCGTCTCTGTGACAGATTTTTTGGACACACTAAAAGCTGTAAAGAGCTCTGCCAAAAGATCTCCAACAGTGATCAGACTTGTGGAGGATAATCTGATGACAGAGCAGCAGCCTGACCAAGCAAAGCTTTTAAAAACAAGCAATAAAAGTCTTAAAATCAATTAGAAGGAAGAGAGGAAAGTGCAGTGCGGCAAAGATTGGCCCATTTTGTTGGAATGTGATAGAAATCTGGCAGCTACATTTTGTCTTAGCTGACGTTTTATCTTTTAACAGCAGAATAAACTTTGTTACAGTAGATTAGCCTGGGGGAGAGGAACTGTGGATGACCTTTCTCAGGTTTGGAACATATAGAAAAATATTAGAGGAAAAATTTGTATATATTTTGATGAGTGGAGTGGGAATATCTGTGGAGCCCCAAAGATTTGGTCTCCTAGAAGACTTAAACACGCATGTACCTACCATAAAGAAACTCTCACACTTCACCGCTCAGACTGCTGATTAGATTTCCTTCATATGAAGTTGGCACTCAGTATTCTGAGGATCACCATGGTAACATACCTATTGCACACTTTACACAGGTATAAGGCAGCCTTAGGCCCTGATTAGAGGGAGCGCTTTCAGTGAGATGTTACCTCAAAAGCACATCACATTATACTGCCTTTGAGTTAAATACAAAATTAATAAAATAATTTAAAAAAAACACTCCACTGTCAGGCCTCCTCAACTATCAGATGTGAAATTTATTTAAATTCCAAATTTAAAATACCTGCTTGCATAGTTGCTCTTGGTGATTAGACTCAACTAAACCTTGTTGTCATTCAATATTGTTCACTATACAGTGTACAGATAGCGGACTTACGCTTTGAGAGATAATACAGCTTGTTTACCATAAACTAAGATAAGATAAGATAAGATATCCTTTATTAGTCCCACAGGGGGAAATTCCAAAATATACAGCAGCTGCAGGATACAGGAGAAGTACTGAAAGATAAGGTAATTACAGATCAAGTACAGTAATGAAAAAATAGAAATAAAAAAAAAAAAAAAAAATAGTGTAAAAAAGTATATACTATAAAGTCAGTGGCATATTTACAGTCCTGATGTCCATGTTTGTTGTTTGACAGATGGTTATGTACATGTTGATATTTTACAGGATGAGATTTGAGATATTATAATATAAATATGGTGGCTATGTACATGTTTGGTATTTTGCGGTGAAACATTTTAGGTATCACATATAAATATAAATGTGGTTTATTGCACACTGGAGAGGTTTTTGTTATAAAGTCTGACAGCTGCAGGAAGGAAGGACCTGCGATACCTCTCCGTCACACACTTCGGGTGGAGCATCCTGTCACTCACGGAGCTCCTTAGTGCAGTGAGTGTGTGTTGGAAGGGGTGGGAGTCTTTGTCCATCATGGAGGACAGCTTGGCTGTAGTCCTCCTCTCCACCACCTCCTCCACCGGTTCCAGAGGGCATCCCAGGACTGAGCTGGCCTTCTTTATCAGTTTATCCAGTCTCTTCCTGTCAGCTGCTGTGATGCTGCTTCCCCAGCAGACCACTCCATAGAAGACTGCCGAGGCCACAACAGAGTCATAGAAGGTCTTCAGGAGTGCCCCCTGCACCCCAAAAGACCTCAGCCTCCTCAGCAGATAGAGTCTGCTCTGTCCTCTTTTGTAAAGTGCGGTAGTGTTATGAGTCCAGTCCAGTTTATTGTTAAGATGAACACCCAGGTACTTATAAGATGTCACCATCTCAATGTCCCTTCCCTGAATGTTCACTGGTGATGGGGGGGAGTGGGGGCGCCTGCGGAAGTCCACAACCAACTCCTTGGTCTTATCAGAGTTGATGTGCAGGTGGTTCTGCTGGCACCAATCCACAAAGTCCTGGATAAGTTCTCTATACGACTGGTTGTCCCCATCTGTGATGAGGCCGACGATGGCAGAGTCATCAGAGAACTTCTGGAGGTGGCAGGTGGGTGACAGGTGGGAAAAGTCTGCAGTATAGAGGGGGAAGAGAAACGGCGCCAGCACCGTTCCCTGAGGGGCCCCTATACTACAGAGGGCAGTCTCTGACACACAGTCCCGGGTCCTCACATACTGTGGGCGGTTGGTGAGGTAGTCCACAATCCAGCATGTGAGGTGTTGGTCCACACCAGAGAGCTCCAGCTTGTCCCTCAGGATGGCCGGCCTGATGGTGTTGAAAGCACTGCTGAGGTCCAGGAAAAGGACCCGAGCAGAGCTCCCAGGCGACTCCAGGTGGGACAGAGCTCGATGGAGGAGGAAAATGATGGCGTCGTCCACTCCGATTCCAGTCTGGTACGCAAACTGCAGTGGGTCCATGGACGAGCTCACCAGGGGGGCAGGTTGGCAAGAACCATCCGCTCCAGGGCCTTCATGAGGTGGGATGTGAGGGCCACCGGTCTGTAGCAGCTAGGGTCCTTGGGATGGGGGGTCTTTGGCACTGGTACCACGCAGGATGTCTTCCAGAGGCGTGGTACCCTTCCCAGTTTCAGGCTCAGGTTGAACAGATGTCCAACAATCCCACTCAGCTGGTCTGAGCAGGACCTGAGCAGTCTGGGACTGAGGCCGTCTGGTCCTGCAGCCTTCCTGGTCTTAATCCTCCTGAGCTGATTCCTCACCTGGAGAGGTGTGAGGGACGGGGTGGAACAGGGGGGCCGTGTGTCCTGGACTGTGGATGTGGGGCTGGATACTGGAGTGGGGGTGGTGAGGGGGTGCGGGGGGGGGAGCTGGTGGTGGTGAGCTGGGTACTGTAGCGGGGGAGGTGAGGGGGGGCTGGGGGGGAGCTGGTGGTGGTGGGCTGGGTACTGTAGCGGGGGAGGTGAGGGGGGTGGGGGGAGGACTTGGGCAGAGTGCTGGGAGAGCGATGGACGGGGGCTGCTGCAGGGCTGTCACAGCTGGGGGAGGGGCAGACACTTCCTCAAACCTACAGAAGTAGGTGTTCAGTTCATCTGCCCACCTCTGGTCCCCGGCTGTCTGGGAGTTAGACCCCTGGTGGCCCGAGATGGTTTTTAGGCCTTCCCAGACTCCCTTGGTGTTTTTCTCCTGCAGCTGTTCCTCCATCTTCTTCCTGTATCTGTCCTTCTCCTCCCTGATTTTCCTCCTCAGTTCCTCCTGGACAGTCTTCAGCTCCTCTCTGTTTCCTGACCTGAAGGCCCTCTTCTTCTCCTTTAAAAGAGCCTTTATGTCAGGAGTAATCCAGGGTTTGTTGTTAGAGAAATACCGTACTGTCCTGGTGGGTACGGTATTCTCCACACAGAAGTTGATATAGTCCGTGATGGTGTCAGTTAAACTGTCGATGTCCTCCTCATGAGAGTCACTGAATATTTCCCACACTGTAGTTTCAAAGCAGTCCCTCAGAGCCTCTTCAGCCTCGTCAGACCACTTCTTCACCGTGCGGGACACAGCTGGTTGCCTGTTAAACAGGGGCTTGTAAACAGGCAGGAGATGAACCAGGTTGTGATCAGCTTTTCCCAGAGGGGGGAGGGGTGATGAATTGTATGCCTCCTTGGTGTTGGCATAGAATAAGTCCAGTGTTTTATTGTCTCTGGTGGCACATGTGACATACTGGATGAATTTAGGCAGAGTGGAGGACAGAGAGGCATGGTTAAAGTCCCCAGAGATCAGTATGAGAGCCTGAGGGCTCTGAGTCTGCAGCCTGTGGATCACGGTGTTGATGACGTCACAGGCTGCATCGGCGTTAGCGGAGGGAGGAATATACACGGCCACCACAATGGCGTGTGAAAATTCCCGCGGCAGATAGTAAGGCCTCAAACTAACAGCCAACAGCTCAATGTCCGGGCAGCAGTGCTGCTCTTTGACAGTGATGTGCCTGGAGTTAAACTGTTCGGACCTATCAGGAGCCCTTGATGCTGCAGCCTAGCAGGGCTTTAATAATTCAGCTAATTTGTGTACTTTGGTGTTGAGAAAGAATAAAAAAAACAGAGTTTGATGGTTTTTCTGCAAATCATCCCAAAAAGTCTTTTTGCAGCTGTGATAAGAAAGATTTTTTTTGTCTGTGATAGTGTTGGTTCACCATTGACCTTTCTGGAACCAGTATTAATTTTGTAATTTCTGCTGACTGCTTCTGATGCAAACGTGACCGCCTTGATTAAGAGAGCATGCAGAACAAAGTTGGAGAAACTGATCAGGGAATTGATATGCAAAAAGACTAATGACATCAATTCTTTGAGGGAGCTGTTATTGGTTCTTAATTTGAATTGGTTTTCAATTCCCATCTCTACAGCTGTATGGCATTAGATGCCTTTACCTCATTTAACTGAGTTGAACTTAGATGTATCAAAGTGAGATGAATCATTGTTTCTCCTGTCGTGATGGTTGACTCCGATTTAAGAGAGACATTCGTGAAAAATTGCAGAATCACTGAAAAGCAGCTGCGGCCAATCAGATGTCACCATTGTTATGTTACCACTTTGTTTGCCCTTATCATCTGTCAATCCATTCCCATGTTACAAATGTTATCAGATAGAGATGGGAATTTTTTAGTTTCCCCCATGGAGTTAAAAACATTGTAAATATTAATTAAGAAGGAAGACGATAACAACTTTTAAATAACTTCCAGAGAACTGAAGCAGACGCACTGCTTGGTTGATGAAGGGTCCCAAACTTTGTGAGATGCATACTTCAGACAAGAGTTCCTGTCTCGTCAGAGCCCCAACGGGTTTTGTGTTTTGTCTCTGAAGCTTTGAAAAGCAATAAAAGCACTACATCATCGTCTTTAATTCAATATATACCCCAGCAGCAATAAACATGGATGTCACATCTGAAGGAGCCCAGCCAAAGACACCTCCAGCAGGGTGTCTTATTCCGTTATGCTTACACCCAATCCCTCCTGATGAGTTTATACCCCGGGGATCAAAGGGCTGCAGTCCCAGACACATGACCTGGATCTCAAGTCGCACTGAAATGTCAAGAGGTGAAGCTGGGACATGCTGGCTTGTAAGAAACGCGGGGTGTAACTCAGTAAACGCATACTAACAACACATCCTCCGAGGGTGCTTGTAAATGAGCCTCAACATTACTACTGGAGGAGCGGGGGGAGGCATGTTTGGAGTTCACTGAGTGCAACACAGTGCAACTGTAGGAAAGGAAACCTGATTTCTGCATCTCAGTCTTAAATACAGGTTAAAACTTTGATCCAAAATATTTTAAAAATCAAATTATATCAATGCCTGTTTCGATATCAGAGAGCAAAAACAGACTGTTGTAACTTTTTCACAGTTTCCTAGTTTTGTACATCCTAAAGTCATTAGTGTTGTGCAGTTTTGTTAAGTGCAGTGATCTTTAGTCTGCACTGGGACTAGAACTTTGAACAACCAGATAACATTGCTGCCTCTCACCTCTGCTTTCTGCCTGTATGTAGAAGACGTTAATGTAGTGGTGCTTTTCCATTTATGGTATCTCCTCAACTCTGCACGGTTTGAATACTACCTGCTCCATTTTCCATTACAGTATGGACTGTACCAGTACCTCTTCTACATAGGCAGGACCATCATTGCATGACTGCGCAAAACTATGGTGACATCCTCACATAAACAAAGGAGGAAACAGAGTCGACAGAGCTGCCAACCCCTTTGTGGCTTTTTGTAACAGTTAAGAAATTAAATTTGTTCCAAAGATTTGCAAGCAGCAAAACAACATGCTACTTAAGTAGAGGACAGTTTGGAAATTAATGGAAAACCAAACCAACTAGGTAAAGTCAAGCCGAGACAGTCTGATGCCACGTAGCGGAAAAGGCCCGTAACATGTGCATCTTATGATGCTATGGAAACAAAACCTGTGTGCTGACAGCTGGATGAAAGCAGTTTGCTGGGAACAGGGTAGAGCTGCATAGTCACTATGATTTACACGACCGGCAGTGTTAGTCACATGGCTTGACACCTGTCATGCTGTCAGCTAGTAATGGGAACTAAAACATAAATTCCAGTTGAGAACTGATAACTAACTCAAGGAATTGACATCATTTGATTGTTTGCCTGTCAATACAGTTCACCACTTTGTTCTTCATGGCTTGGAAATCCATCCATTATTAGAAGCAGTCCACAGAAACAGTGACAGAGAAGTCAAAAATGTAATTATGGCAAACAGGGGGTAGAAGTTTTACAAAATTGTGGCTTAACTTTTTACAAAAATATGCTTACGGCAAAGCGTTGTGTGGGAAGGAACACCACCAACTTGCAGATGCATCAATAAAAGCTTATCAATTCCCATCCCTAATGCAGAGTTGTCGAAAACATGACACCAAGCAGGGCTGACCAATTACCGCACAGTAGACTAGTCAATTGAACTAATCAGAGCCAACTGGGCCTACGTGCCATAAAGGAGAAGGAGCTGTAACAAATAATCTTAGAAAAACTGGGAATATAAGGGTCAGGGGCCAGAGTTACTCAGCATGAGATAACTGGAAGGTTTGTTAAACACAAGTGTTTGAAAACATATTCAAGACGTCATCAAAATCAAATATATGAACCTGAGTAATCATGGAATTTGGCTCAAATTTATCATATATGTAACCAGACACAACAGATGGACTGTCCAATATATTTTACTAGTCCATCTGGGAAAAGAGCCCATAGGAAGTGTTTGGGAACCTTTCAAAGCATATCCAGCAGGTGATTGGATGATAGTTCCATCAATCACATTCATTACAGGCCATTCAGATAACGTAGTAGGTGGACGCTACTGCTGTTGTGTAAAGGACAGAACATAAGCCTCTGCATAGAACAAACTCATGTTGGGAGTGGAGCAAAAAATATCCTCTCTTGTATTGTTGTTATTGGCTTTTCATGTAATAAAGAAATGCAGTCCAGATCAGAGATGTTAGCATCTCTAAAAATCTCATCTCCCACCTCTTCCTGCTCCAAAGGAAGTTGATCGGGCCGTGCTGCTTTGGGTTGCTCACAATCGTTGTGGATTGGAACTTGGAAATATGGATACGCCTGATTATAGACATTAAATCAGGCTGATCCAGCTGCACTGCAAGGTTATCAGATTGGGGCTGTGATTAAAAGAGGCTCCCAAACTAGGCACCAGCAGTCTGGGTTCAAATCCATCCAGTGGCTCCTCTCTTTCATGCCATATATGGTCTGACTTTTTAGTTTCTGATTCTCTTCTGTCTATTAAAATTTAGCCCACCCCCATTCTTTACCCCAAGATAAAAGCATATCTCATATGTCTTATAAATTCCAAAAAATGCACTTACGAATGCAAAGAATCAGCTATTAAGACTACCTCTGTCTCAAACATTCAGTTTCCAGTTTGTGTACACTACAGCAGGTCTCTAAATATGTCTTGCTGTGTTTATGATCTAATCTATGTTAGTAAAGTCGAGTAAAGACTGCAGATTGCATCATGTTGTGCTTCTCCGCTCTGAGGAAAGTGTAAAAGCAGCCCTGTTGTTGCTGTGTGCGACTAAATCCATGCCTTAGCCTTTTGCTTTCCCTTTAATCTCACTTTGTACATGATCAGACCTACACACACTCCCAGGGCAGTATGCTACACTGCAGGAGCTGCATTAAGATTACACCGCATCAAACAGAATACTACAGCAAGATAAATGGATTCAGCATTATTTTTTTGGCAAACATTAAGCAATAGAGGAATAAACAATGATGGTAGATTTTATTTTTTTATCATCTGGCTTTATCCACATAGCCTTCGACACTGTTTTCTAGACTGCACCATTATCGCCTCGAGCAGCAAACTTCCTGAGGACACGCACAGAGAGAGCATATATTAGGTGGAAAAGTTTTTTCACTGTAAGAAAAGAAGGAGGGAGTGTGTGCTCACTGCAGAATCACCAAACAAGTCCTTGGGCTTGTTAAAATGTGTGTGGGAAAAGAAGTAAGTCTTAATTTCGACTGAGGTCAGACGCTGAATATTTTCAAGTTGGTTAAATCTAATGAAAGTGTGGTTGAAAGTCAGACGAGTTTCAGACTTTTTTGTTGCTTTTTTCACTTTCTTACCTTCGACACTCTCTGAGCAACCTCCCTGCCCACAGAGAGCCCCTGGACGAATGTGCGTGCAGCGATGAATGCCCGGGTAACCTGAGCCTTCAGCTTCCTGGGCACGTCTCCAAAGGGCTTGAGTTGGTCTGTGTACTTGCTGATACAGTCCAGATAGTCCTCGGTGATGACATACTGGGAATTGAGCAGCGTGAACATTCGCTCCAGCAGCCGTGACCAAAAGTCATTAAGCATTTCCTCCAGGTTTACGTTCCCTCCCGTGTAGTAGCGTTTCAGCTCAGAAAACAGGTTCTCAAAGACCTCAGAGTTCTGCATGTAAGGCTTCCCGTAAGTCCTCACAAACATCTCGTTCAGGGATCTCTCTGTGTTCTCCAGGAGCTCCAGGAAGAATTCTGAGTAGGAGAGACAAGATACAGAAGTTACTTTAAAGTCTCTGTAAAGCAAAATCCAAAAAATGTTTCTTAAAAGACTCTAAATGTTGGAAAAATACTGCCTCAAACATGAAAAGACTGAGAGCTTTGAGAGCTGTGCTATATATTTAAACTGTCTGGTAAAAAAAAGGGGGCTCAGTGAGGGGGCTTCTTAGGCATAATCCCATCTCCCTACTGCTTTAATGCTGTAAGAACACAAAGCAACATGTGTCCATACAGTTTGTTGTTTTTCCTGCTAACCATGCTTCCATTCCTAGGGTGGAAATAAGCAAACAGTAAATGCTGGTGTTTTTGTGCACTTTCTGGTAAATTTGCTTAACTTACAGGCCTTGGAGATTAATAGAGAGATCTTACAGAGTGACTTATTACAGAAAACAACTTTGAATTCCAGACTTACTCCCCCCTGCCTCTCTGATACAGAGATGCAGCCCTGCTTACTGCCGGGACTTCTTATGTTTGGGTGCAGGCTATGTGCTGGTGTGGTTTGTCTTAATTTCACACAGCAGGAAAGTATCATCTTTATCTGCTGCAGATTGATTTTTTTTAACAGTTTTATTGCATGTCTCTAATCTAGGATGGTAAAGAAGATGGCGGTGGCTTTAAAACTTAAAATCCTCTTTTAAATCCTAGAGATTTCTGGAGGCTTCATTGATAGGGATGAGGAAGTAGGGGAAGACAAGTGAGTCTCAGGTCAGACTCCAGCCCAGGCCACCCACACTAGGCTAGAGTCTCAATATAAGGTGACTGCACAGTTACAACCCACTCAGTCAAACCCTAAAGTCTTTTAATTTCCATGTTGTTCTGCAAAACTTAATCCGTCTGTTTTGCTAAACTTTGTGTGTCCGTTCATAGTCACCACACTTACAAGCCCCCACTAGTTATATTAATACCATTCATACATTCATTTTCTACACCACTTATCCCTTTCGGGGTCGCGGGGGGGCTTGAGCCTATCCCAGCAGCATTGGGCGAGAGGCGGGGCACACCCTGAACCGGTTGCCAGTCAATCACAGGGCCACATATAGAGACAGATAACCATTCACGCTCACACTCATACCTAAGGGCCATTTGGAGTCACCAATCACCCTAATGAACTTGTTTTTGGGAAGAACATGCAGAAAGGCCCAGGGATCAAACCAGTGACCTTCTTGCTGTGAGGCACGTGCACTTTCTATATTCATACCACACCTTAATTTTTAAAGGGGCAATATCAGAAAATTATGTGCTTTTAGAAGTAGCAGCCTAACACAACATGGATGTCTAAAATACACATGCAGGAAAGAAACTTCAGCTGAACCCACCAATTACAATGTCAGTGCATTTGTTTACTTTTGTGATGTTTTAAGTCACACTGCGTAGTTTGTTCTCCCATCTAGTGGTGAAACTGTATTTTGCAGTCAAACAATGTAGTGCTGTCTAGTGCCTCGCTTTTTCAAATGTGCGCTCTAACCGCTGAACTCTACGTTAGCGTTATGTGCCTAGAAGCTACATCGTCTCTTTTTTGTTTTTTTGCTGACGAGGATTCCTTCTCCTGTGGCGTGGGATAAGTATGATTTTGCATTATGAATGTAATTTGCTGGGGCAGTGACAAGCGTGTCTCGTTGTGCTCCTTCTCCATTTCAGTCACGCTGGCTCTGAGCGAAAACGCTTTGAGCCTTAGCCAGTAGTACTACGTAGTGCTTTATGTCCCTCTTGGCTGTTCATGGCTTTTATAGATCAGAAGGACATGGAAGCCTCTATAGGTCTTACCCATTCTATGTAAAAACAGATAAGAAATTCTGTGCTCAGGAGGACAAGTCAGATTGTTGGCAGAGGCAATTAAACACAAATGAGGACTTATTTATGAATGCAGACATTGCTTTTAGCTCATGAATTACTTAAAACGCTACACATTGTCCCTTTAAATAAAACTTAGATTTCAGCACAAAACTATTTAAATTAATTAGATTTAAATCTGGCTCTGCTGGCTCAAATCAAACATTGAAAAATGAAGCTGATGCAGACGTACCATATAACCATAGTTCTTCAAATGTCCCATTCAGGCAGGCTACGGAGTCACCACAATTAAAATAAAACCCGAGGGTCTTGTTCTGATGGCATGGAGGGCACTGTCTTAAAATCCTTGAACAGCAGTTTGGGACGCTTGCGAACATTCTGCTGTAGATGATGCAGGATCCTCAAAGTCAGACATAAAGGGCTAGGAGAATGGATAATGTGTCATGATTATAATTGTGATTGGTTTGCTTTCAGACATAAAATAAATCAAACCAGCCACAGTATCGGCTCTAACTCCCTTTCACATGCCTGCTATGGGGCCAAGACAGTGAGTGTTGGCGCTGAAAAATAAAATCTGGACTGAAAAAAGAAACACTGGCTTTAGAACATTTGTATCTCAAACATTGATATTGGCACTGAAACAAAGATCTGGCACTGATAAAGTTACACAAAAAAAAACACAGTCAATAAAAACTTAAAATCTTTTTTTTTACTATGATTTGGCTTAATTTTTATTTTTATATTTTATGCATTGTGATGTGTTTCTCAATTCCAGTCATGTTGTTGCATCATGTCTGTCTTCTTTGTCGGTTTTTCTTCACATTGTCAGTATAATTTAGTTTTCTGGTTTTCAGTTTCAACTGTAACTGTGCTGGCACGGAGGGGAGGGGTTTGAGGGGAGGGGCAAGGCACATGTGATTTGCATGTTATTTGCATAAACTTGAAAGAGGTCACCCTCCAACTGTAAGTCAGCCTGATTTTGGGCCAACAAGAAAAAAATATTCACAAAAGTTGATCAATATTGCCCCTTCAACAGGCGTCCCTAAAAATTTGAAGCAGGCATTGGCGTTTTCTACCCTGTTAGCCCGTTGTCTGATTCTCTTAAATTGGAAACTCCCCAGTCCCCCTTCACATTCTCATTGGGTCCATGAGATGCTTTATTATTTAAAGCTTGAGAAGCTCAGGTTTAAATTGAAAGGCCTTGTGAAATCATTTTATGCCACATGGGATCCCTTTCTCAACTTTGTACAATCTCTTCATTTTTCCGTTGAACCGGAGGATTGACATTTGTGTTATTTATTTTTGAGAGTCTGTGTCACATAATCATACCGCTATTATTGCTGTTTAATTTCTCTTTTTATTTACTCATTAATATTATTTATTTATTTATTTTTAGGGTTTGGCCTAATAAGGGATGGGGGGGTGACTTTCAGATGTGACGTTTCATGGAGGGTTAATCTTATATCTTTATACATCATGTATTTTGTCACACTGTCTGACTTTTATTGTTGTTGTTTTTTGTCTTTTTGTTCAAAAATGTTTAAAATGTTTTATAAATAAAGTTGGAAAAAAAGGTGAATCAATTAAAGTGTCTGATGTTAATTTCATTTTGAAGCAACTTCATAGCTTTGCTGACTTTCTATCTTCAACAAACCACCTCTGACAGAGCAGTGGGACCCTTCTTCATATATTTCTGAAAAGCAATAAGCTTTTTGTTTGTTCTTCTTGAGGTCTGCGTTGTCCCTCTCTCATCTGTTCACCAAAAAACACACTCCTATACCCTGAGCGAAAGATATACAGCAGGATTGTCTCCTATAGGAAGATCCCCGCCGGAGTGCTGGTGCATGAGCTGAAGGCAAAAGGCTTTCAAATAAAGTGCAAAAAAACATCATCTCGTATGACTGATTGTCTGTGAGCTTGGCTTCCTCTCTGCACTCTCCTTGTTGAGCTTCACTTGTTGTTTGCATCATGACCTCTACGACTCCCCAGAAATTGGGATAAGATGATGATCATATTGACCATCTGCTCTCCATAATGGTACTTGTGGTTTTCAAGGACCAATTTTAAAATTTAATCAGACTTTAAAAGTCTGCAGAATTTACAGCTGAATGAAATAGTCCAAGAACAGTCGGACACCTGAAGGCAGTGGAAAGAGTTATAAACAGATATTTGACATTTAATCACTTCTTAAAGTCCCTGTGAGGGATTTTAAGCTGGTGTTGAAATAAATATGTTTTGATGATTACATTTTCAACAGAAAAGATTTACAACTGATGAAACAGTTTAAGGTACATTTATGCTCTCTGTGCAATAGGGAAAAACATTCTGGGCCTTTTGTGGTAGGCCAGTATAATAAAGTACATTGCACATAATGTACATCGTCTAATTGTTCCTTTACTATCAGTGATTTATGGCCAACGTCAAACAGTGTAACTAACAGTTTAAGCCAGACCAGAATAAAGTAATAAAAAAGACACATTGTTAAAATGGGAAGTAATATTATGTAGTTGGTTAGGAGCTATATCCACATAAATGGCCCTGTAATGACACCTAGTCATGTCACAGCAACAGCAAGTACTATACAATAGAGCAGCAGGGTGGAGATAAGTCAGGGACTGAACGTCAGCTGGATGGTAGAAAAGAATAGAGATCAGTGACCATGCCTTTCACTAGATACAATATGTGACGTCATTCCTGACGCAATGAACCTAAAGGAATATGACGTAGTTGTTGGTGACATTTGGGGTTTATTAAATTCAAAATGTGTAGACTGGTACATCTAAATCAATGCTTGCTGTCAATGATTCTACCACCCACAGTTTACAGGCGTCTGCAGCTGTGAGAAGTTTTGCGTGTACAGTGTAAGAATTACATTGGCTGACTGAACTGCCAGCCAGAAGATATTAGGCACTTCAACACTTTACATCAAATTAAACCCATATGTGGCACTAGGGTTGGGAAGTAAGGTGGTGTTTACATCATCACCAAATTCTTTTTGCCATGTAATGTTTTTTTACAATACCATCACGTGCTCATGAAAAGCTAAAAAAACACCTCACTGATAGTTCACAGCCAAAGCTCCCAGCCACAATTATAGGTAAATAAAAGTAGCTTAACAAAGGGATTTGTGTCACACACACACACACTGAACAAACTAGAGCTGAAACCAGAGAACATCCCTACACTGTTCAAATGGTATGACATTATATTGTAAAAATCAACTAAAATCCCCTTAATGTTTGCAAGCATTGTTACAATAAACAGTTTTAAGGGCTAGCCCACGACAACCAGTCAAACAAACAAGCCTTTAGCCCTGTGTAGCACATTTTTGCTTTAGCCGTCATCGCTTACACAAACACATATAGTAAACTCCTTAATGTTCTAATGACAGTGCTGATCATGAATAAGGGTTTAATTCTAGTGCTCCAAGCACAACCCAACCATCAAGTACAACTTGAGAAAATGGAAAACAAAGCAAATCCATGGGAGCACTTTGGGCTGAACACTGCCGACGACAAAACAATTAAAAAGACCAGGTTGTGTGGCGATTATGTGCAAAGCTGGCTCACTTCTGATCTACAAAAAATCCATGGGCCCATTTGACTGCCTTTCACCAACAACAGTCCAGTGGCACCTTGTCAAGGGCTCAGCCCCATGTGACTGCAAACTTCAGCATGTAAGGCTCAGTCAAAAATCAACAAGTGGCTTTTGACACGTTCTTTGACATTTAAAGCCTGAGTTGCATTTACAGATGAATGTTTGTTTTTTAACAGCCAAACCAGGAAATTTCATGTTTTCAGTAGCAATGTAACTTATCTTTGTATAGAAGGGAGCTTCACATTCAGCTTTGGCTACAATACCAACAAATGACCACCCTGAGACTTATAAAAAAAAAATATATCAAATTGTATACACAAACATAAGTTGACTATCACAGCTCAGGCTAAACGATTCCTGTTAATTTCTTAACTTTAGGATATAATACAATTTATGCAACAAGGAACAAAGATTCAGTGGATACCACTGAGCCCTGCATGCTTTGAAGATAACAGTCACCTGCTGCTGCGGGCCAGCCAT
Organism: Cetoscarus ocellatus; assembly: GCA_037902135.1. NCBI lineage: Eukaryota > Metazoa > Chordata > Actinopteri > Labriformes > Labridae > Cetoscarus > Cetoscarus ocellatus. The sequence continues at coordinate 121,134 of JBAMNC010001682.1, forward strand.
CCTCATCCTTCACTCAAATCAACCATGGCAAACGTGGCCCTAGATTTTTTAGATTGTAAGGAAGTTACCTAATGCTGAATTCTGGTCAAACAGGCAAGATATAAGCTAATCAGGTAAAAATCAACTGGCAATACAACATCTCATTATAATGAGTCAGCGAAATGTCTTTTAAGCAAAGGCAAATAAGTCATCTTTGTTGTGTGTTTTAATTTAAGTTCAAGAAAAACAAATTTGAGCTTTGGCAAGAAAACTCAAACAATACAGTATTTACTTTACTCCTAGTAAAGTAAAATAAATGCACTTGCATAACCAAGTTAATGTTCTGAGGCTACTTGCATTTTACTTATGTGATTATTTGCACTGCAAACCTTTTGAACAGGCGTGATATCTTTCTTTTTTATTTGGGATTTAATTCTCTTAAATTTATAGGTTAAAAACATTAATTCTAATTCAAGTTAGATGCACATTACAGCGACAGACTTTCAATGCCCCACAGTGGCAGGACAAATTATAGGAAGGTGCAACATGACGCAGATACAAAATGCTGAATTCATGGACAGAGCACAGGGTCGGATGTTTTTATCAGTCCTTGCTTTTTCAATCAATGCTTGGCACAGCTGGACATTTTCATCATATGTACTCAAGAAGACATCATGAGGTAGTTTAACTGCAAGGATTACATCAGTCCCTGAATATCAACATCAACACTGTTTCATGTACTAAAAATGGAGATATTTCAGTCTTTTTCCATTAATGGGTTAACTTCACCTTCACACAGAGTTTTAAAATAAAGTACCTAGAAGTTTTGGAAATGTGTAAAAATCCTATCTGACAAATACTGTGATCCCCAACCTGAAGACTCTAAAGCCTTTCATGGAGTTGAATGACTGTGTGGAGTTGGGTAATAATCGCATTTGGCTTGGCAAGCTTTAACATTTGACCCACTGTTAATATAGAAAATTGATTAGCGCAGCTTTTAGGTCTCTTGTGTCACAGAGGTGGTGGCTGCTGGAAAAAGCAGCTAGAGTGTGAACAGAGTAAGACGTAAAAGAGAGAGGTGGAGATAATTAAAAATAATGAGCTGCAGGACTCTCCTTGTTAAAGCGTGTCAGCTATTAAAATATCAGAGTTTTTTTTTTTCCTCAATGAAATGAAGACAATACAGGTGATTTTTCAAGTTTAAACACTCAGTAAATCTGTATTTATATCTGGAAAGCATCTCCATGCCTGCTAGTTTATGACACACTCGTATGACGTATCACTGAGTCATACACATTAAAATCACTCATCAGAATGGCTCTGAATCAAGCTGAAGTGGATTTCATGTGGTAATTTGCATTTAATCATAGAGGCAACATTACAGATTACAATATTAGAGAAACAAAACCATATAATTCTCCAAAATATAAAACACTAAAACTGCCTCCTGGTGGTAAAATGCCTTGTCACTTCACTGACAATGGAAGAACGGTGATAGGTCAACAAAAGCGCAGAGAAGTTTCGTGACATACTGATTGGTTGAAATTTTGTGTCTTTAATAGTGTAAGTGCATGTTTTGAGATCACTAACCGTAGGAAGAAGCAGAAGAAGCCATGCGACATCAGTCATTTGGCTGTGGCGCCTTAAGAAATTTCTTGATGCATATTTGTCAACGCTGCAACTGTACATGTCATCCCAAACCAAACTTTGGATCAACCTACTCACAGACAAAGAGGCCTTGTTTAGGCAAGATTTAAGGCCATCTGACCAATAGCAACTCTGTATAAACTCGCTGCCATGTCAACCACATCCCTGATTTCCAAAACCAGAAATTCTCAATAAAATAAAAATGGCCCGATATAAAAAAAAATTCCCCCATACAGTGAGAGCACTTCGGTGTATTATAAATTTAGACCAAAGCTGAGTCGTCAACATACTTATTATGAATCTGTGAGGTATCAAACTTCCATATATCCTTCTAGCTCTGTACCCTTATACTCGATATTCGAATAGCTGTTCAATTGTTGGAGTGAAAATCTGTACTCAAAGTGGAAATAAACATTCAAATGTAAACTAAACAGCTGAACTGCATATTAGGGCACATGGAGCAGTGAATAGCATGATCCAGTGGAGGGTGCTCCCAGGGCAACCTGATCTGCCAGTGCTCTCTTGATATCAACATAAGATTTTTTGATTATTAATGGATATTAACGTCAGCATATATGTTAATGACAGGATATCTTCGGATGTTAACGTGTATGCTCGAAAACCGATCAAGTTTGATTTTGGGGAAACGTGACAGCCCTAGTCCTTTGTCCTCTAAAAAAGAACTTCAACTGTGAAGGATGCTTAGAAAACAGAATGTGTTTGTCACCTAACTTGACCGTCCCTTAGCAACAAGACAACCAGCATTTAATAACACAATAAGAAGATAAAGTAGACAAACAGCACATTTCCTTGTTCTTGTTTTGAGCCCCTTTTGTGTCATAATATGATGCAATGTATATTTCTTGCAGCATCACTGAAAACAGGCACCTCTTCATTAAAATTTGAGCCTTTTTCTTTTGAAAATCTCTAAAATCAAGGACTACCTTACATTAAAGAATCAGCAGAAAAGGTTGTGTTTTTATGTTGTATTATGCTACAAGCTTCACCAACCTGAACAAACAGTAGTAAAAAATGACTGACTGACAATAAATCACCTTCAAGGTATTAGGGCACACAGAATTTTACCTTTTCACGCTATTATCTGATTGAGACTACATTATTTTTAGCTGCAGTGAAAAGCTATAATCACTTGATGTCAGCTTGTGAGGTTAAGGTCACGTTTGCAACAGAGGAAATGCTAGATCTTAATCCTGAATTAATGTATTCAGACCAGAAACTTCTTTTGATTCATGATGGGCATGATGCTTTTTTAATGCTTTATCTATCTGTTCTTATCACAATTAATTATCATTCATTAGCACGTCTTATCAGGTAGCACAAAGCTCTAACTGTAAGAAACCCTCCTGAGATCTGATAAAAATAGATTCACTTTCACAGGATTTTGTGACATCTCTAATGCATATGTATTTTTCTTTGATTTAATATGAGAAAGTGGGATGTTCGCATACTTACTTTTCCTGTTAGCTTTTAAATGACATTATCAAATAACAGTCTGCAGTGTGCAGTCATTATGCAGAGCTCCAGGCTTAATCTGTGCTTCATTCACTTGGTAATTAGTGATGCTAAGCGAAATACATGCTGACTGATGACAGCTTCCAAAGTAATTCAATTTTAAAAAGTGAGCATTTAATAAAAATCTTAAAGCACTGTAGCTCCCGAACAAGAAAAATTAAACACACTCAATAAAAAGAAGGCAGAATTCACTTTTAGTGCCATGTTTAATGTGTTTATGCAGAATAATGACTTTATGGATGACCACAGTAAATTTAATGACTGGGGTATTTGGTTTAAAGAGACAACTTAAACCTCATTAGAGCACATTCATCAGAGGGCACTTATTTAGAAAAGAAAATTCAGTGACACGTCAGAGTCTAAAACTGATAAAGAAAGCTAACATAAATCCTGAACACTATTTCATAATTAAGAGGTTTGTTCACAGGAGCTGCATGTTAGAGCAAGATAAGGATACAATACAGCTGGATGGGTGAGTCGAAGGGGCTGTTAGAATAGACCATTTTGATTAGAAGGCTTCCCAACTGAGTTAAACGACCCCAAAGTACTCTGGTGTAAGCCATATGGGCTGTTGAGAATTCTAAAAATGTTGAAAATGAAGAGTCTTTGCTTCCTATATCATCTCCTTCAGCATGGAATAAAGTGGTGCATATATCAGACCGCAGCTGATTTTTCATAATCTGACCAATGACAGCACTCGTTGGCACCTACAGCACAGCCAATCAAAACATTCAACATCGTGGGCCCACTTGATTTTGTGTTTGTATCACAGCAGCCTATTTTTTTATTTTTTATTTTTCTATTTTACCAAGGTCATCAAAATGACAAGGATAATGAATTTAAAGATAATAGATGGTGGAGGATAGTGTTAGAGCTACAGTATGATTAAGGTAAGTGTGTACTCAAGCTTCTACGCTGTTGGTTGTAAATGGTAAATGGAACGGACTTGAGCTTATATAGTGCTTTTCTAGTCTTTGACTACTCAAAGCAGCTTTACAGGGGCAGGTCACATCTACCCATTCACACCTATTCACTCACTGATGGAGTTTCTATGCTAGTTATCCATCAATATCAAATAACGCATTCACGCCCTGTCATACCAGTTTACACGCCACTGACGCAGCATTAGAAGCCACTTGAGGTTAAGTGCCTTTGCCAAAGACAACCCTCTGCTTACTGACCAAGTGCACTATCAGACTGCACCACTGACGATTGTAAGAAGTTGTAAACACTTGGGCTTCTAGTGCACCATAGTAAAGTTTCAGCTCCTAAATCAAACTGTGAAACTCTCCAAGTTCTCCTCTCCTTGACAGAATATGTGCCCATTTAGTTTCCATTTCATTAAAAATCAGCCCCAGGTCATTGTCACTCTATGTTGAGTCTGTTTTGACCCACACATTAATTTTATTGTGAATGAAAAGACATACAAAATTGTCTTAGAAATATTTGCTACTTTGTGACGTTAATTTCCATTGCCCTTGGTGTACAAGGCCTTAATTCTGGCTTGTCTCCTAATTGGTTACTTCATCTTATTTAAAAGATGACTATCATCAATTTAAAAAACAATTTTAAAAATATTTTGGTAAAAACATCTATTTGGCAACCAAGACTATCAACTTGCTTGTTGTGTAGAGAAATGTCTTTTGCTCGTAATGAAAGCGTTACGTAATTGACCCTTCGCTAAGCCTCTCCAAGCCTCTTCTGTCCAATCCTACGTTAGCAACAATAACTATGCACGAGAGGCTTGGCAAGCTTTTGGCAGAGAACAATACACCTAAGCGGTGTGCATACAGGAGTAGCAAGTCCGACAGTCGATATCTGAGAAGTTTGGAGGGTGGTGTTGATATTTTCTTCTTTTTTTTTGCCTTCCCCAAACCCAAGATGCAAGAAGAAAGATGCCGGGTGTGGATAAAGCTTGTTCTAAAGTAAGGTGCTTACGTTAGCTAACCATAGCTCTGTGTGTTAGGTAAGATAACATTAGAAAACAAAGACGTGTCAATAGTAGGTTACTTCTGTTAAACCTTGAGCCACAGGGTAATATTTGAGCAAAAGAAATACTAGTAACAGATAGAGACAAGTTCTGACATTCTGATACTGTTAAGCATTTTGTGGACGGATGCCCTAGAAATAAGCAAACGCAACGATGATGAAAGCTAACTTAACATTAATTTCAATTTAAACTATATCGACTTACCCTGCTGCACAAGAACATTGCTCTTCTTGTGTGTGACTGTTTTGAATGTAAAGTGTCAACACATGGGGTGTTTGATGCCTCTCAAAAGCATACTGGAGACCTTCCTGTCTGCTCATTTCTGATATCTGAAGAATTTGTCCAGAATTTTGAAGATATTTCCTTAGGAATATCACTCACTGATATCGCTAAAAACTCCATATTTCTCATTCTAGGAGGGAAAGCTTGACAGGCGTAGCAACAGGATAAACTGTAGTTTGTTACACAATAAAAATAAATCACATTCAGGCCATTCACCTCGTGACTGTGGAGTTAGAGTATCTCTTCATGGTTCTCTCACCTTTTCCTTTTTGCCCTCCTTCCTTAACCCTTTGACATTTTCATGGAGGTTAAGGCGAGGTGGATAGGAGAAGTCTTAGAAGATGATTCTTAGGAATTCTCATAAAGACACTAAGATTTGCTTGAGCTCCTTACATCCTTGACAGAGCTGGGTTTGGCTTTGTTACCCTGCTGCTTGCAGAGTTTGGGGTTACACAGAGCAGCTTTCCTTTGATAATAACAAATGTCTGTGTTTCTGTGCTCACAAAGCTCGCAGCTCTCAAAGAAATCCACTGAGTGAAGCTCTCCTAGATGTCAAGGATGTCAAGTATTTCAGTAATCGTAAAACAGAGGGTTTCTATTTTGAATCTGTGTGCTAGATGATAGAAAAAAAGTTGAGAAGCATTTGTATCAATCATGAGTTAAGCTAAGTTTTTGAAAGCTGGAGACACTGCAGATTTGATTTGATGTGACTTGATTGCTTGTAAAGATTGAGGCACAGCTTTGGATGGCATAGTTTGTTTTACCATGGAGGAGCTCTGCAGGGCCGTGGGCCACAGAATTAATAACTGTAGAATCATCTGAACTGTGACCAGCAATAACTATGAAGGGCAAAAATCAATGTCTTTTTAACGCTGTTTTCTTCCTACTTTTAGTTTCAAACAAAGAAGAAAATTGTCATTAGCTTACTGGAGACATAAACTACGAGTGCATGCAAAAATCATAATTAACAAACTCAAAGAAACTTGTAAGGGATATCATTCCCTGTAGACATATACAGACAGAAGAATTTGGGTTGATGAAGTCCAAGATAGGCTTTTTTTATACCTGGGTTTGTAATACTAGCTTTACTGAGTTGTGCCTTGCATTTAAAACTATTTTTACACTTTGAAAATAATTTGATAGGATATTTGGAAGTCTGTTGGGATGGAAAAAATCTGATAACATTTGCATTTATTTTTGTGGAGACAAAATCTGAAAATTCAGGAGGTTCTGGCAAATGTTGAAATGCTGAATATATAAAACTAGAACTACTGCTCAGTTCTTTTATTTCTCTCAGGTATATAAGGGCTAGACAGTTAAAGAAAAGTAATTAGAGGAAGGGCTGGGATATTTTTGTATTAGTGTGATTTGAAGACATGTCATAAGCAATAAATTAGCAGGATCCTATTAGAGTGGTGTATGATTGATCTTTGTAGGCCAAGCCAGAAGTTAGAATCAATCTGGTTCCCTTGACTAAAAGCCTGTGGGATTTTTCAGTGTGTTTTTGGATCATTGCTGGTAACAAGGTCTGTGATGAAGAAAAATCTATGGAACTTGCACATTTGTTCTTTTTGATAATCTCCACGAACAAACCAAACTTTCACAATTTTTAAGCTTAAACATAACCTGCTGAAGAAAAAAGGTATCATCAAACTATTTTGGAACAACAACATCAGAGTTTGAGTTAAAAGCTGTTACAACACCTCAAGTGTTTATTGCCACTTTGTCACCTCTTTCCCCATTTCCTGTTAATTGAATGACCTGATCACGTTACGCCCATGGCTGTGGCTATAGTTCATTAAAAACAAGCAGAATTGATTGAATTGAAGTCCCTGGCCATTTTTGTAGTCTTTGTTAGCAGTTCATTACCAACTATTCTTTTTAAAAACACAATAACCCACTGAAAGAGTAATGTGTTTTCAGACCTTATTTTGGGTGTTTATCTTGAAAGCTATAAAATCCGGTAGACTCTAGGTCCAGGAAAACCAGCACTGCAAAAATGGCAACTACCTTCTGCCTTTAGCAACTTATTCCTGGACCACTATACTACTTTGACCTTTGTGTAAAGGACCATTGACAAATCCAAACATGTATATATTTGTTGGACAACTGGTTCTGCTGTGAGATTAGGTATTCAGCAGTTTAGTCAACCTACCACTGTGGCTGGTTTTTTCAAACTCACCAAGATTTCCTCTCCTTAACAAAACCAGATACATCCATTTAATTTTTTTTCAGTTAAAACAAGGATGGGATCATAACTACTTGATGTTGGCTCCATTTTGACTTCTGTGACACAATATTCATTACAATGTGCACAGTATATATATCAAAGTGTGTCCCTTCTAAACTAAATACAAAGGTGCGCTGAAAATAGCCTCAAGACATAATCACAATTTGGTGCAGTTTATTTGCATCATCCTTGGTGTATAAGGGCCTTGAGACTAAAAAACCTGGAGTTGTAGATATGTGGTCAAAAGGGGAAGTCAGACTACAGTCTTAAAGTGTTTAAAATGTTTTTAAAGTCTACTAGTATATGGTAGTCATCAGTCAAATAAAAAACTACTCCTTTGCCATGAGCACTCTTTTGCCACTTCTTTAAGAACATCTTGGTGGTACTGGGTTGGACCCATTTTTCCTTCAGAACTGTCTTCATTATTTGTAGCAAACATTCAACAAGGAACTGAAGCAACGTATTCAAAATTTTGGTACATATCGACATGATTTCATCATGCACTTGCAGCTGATTTGTCAGTAGCACATCCGTGACGCCAATTTTTTCTTTTCACCACATCGCAAAGGTACTCTATTGGATTGAGATCTGGTTACTGTGGAGGACGCTGGAGTACAGTGAGCTCACTGCCATGTTCAAGAACAAGTTTGAGATTATTAAACTTTTGTGACATGGCATGTAATGTAGAGAGACTTGAGTCCTGATACAATTTTTTTGCAATACTTAATATTTAAGAATATTTACCCCTTATGATATGCATTTACATTCAAAAAGAACAGAAAATGATGGATTTCTTTAAAATTAAATAAGAAACTTATCTCAGCGTATTTACTGTGTCACTTCAGTTTAATCAAAAACAGAAGTAAAACTGATGTCCACATGTAGCCAGTTAATGTAGCCTGCTCTGCTGTGCTCAGCCTCTCTTTAGATTTAGACATCACTGCTCTGAAGAGCTTTAGTGCCCCTGTTGTTGAAGAAATACTTAAGAGATGGCAGCCACACATGCGACAAAAGTTCTTGTATCCCTCAACATGGTGAGGCCTTAAGTCTTGACAAATAAAGTTGGTCACAAACTGAGCTATTTTCTTTTATCTCTCAGAATGGGGAAAAGCTTTAATAGTCTAAGCATGTTAAGTCTTGGCTAGTTTACCAGTAGCACTAGCTTAATATTAGCTTTGCTGTCATCTGCTTTCACTGCTCATGGGTTTTGTCACTCTGTTTTACTCCCATGCATCTCCACGCACATGTCCATCTACTATGTCCCTTTCAAAGTGAAAAATCAGTCCACACAACATATTTATATGCTGACAGTGCTTTCCTTTTATATATATATCTCTCTCTCCTCTGATTGTTTACTCTCTGGCACAATGGATGTCACCCATCTGACCTGGCTTAACAATACCACAATGTGGACTTAATAAGTAACTGATCTTATTTCTTCTTTACCAAAAGCCTCATTAAATGTTTTAAATCAAATCATCAAAAAATACTGATACATGGTGGCCGTGAATTGATATTGCATAGTCATGCCAAACATTGTGATACTATGGCGTATCAATTTTTCCCTTAACCTCTAGTAAACATTAGAAGATGGCTCCACTATAGTCAAATTTTGACCCTACCATCTGAACATGACAGCACTCCTCTGACCCCTGGCATCAACAGGGCATTTCTGCCAAAAGAACTGCTGCTCACTGAATATTTTCTCTTTTTTGGAACATTCTCTGTAAAGCCTAGGGATGGTTGTGTGTGAAAATCCCAGCAGATCAGCAATGGAAAATACTCAAACAACAATGCCACATTCAAAGTAACTTAAATCACCTTTCTTCCCTATTCCAATGATTGGTTTGAACTTAAGCAGATCATCTTGACCATGTCTACATACCTAAATGCATTGAGTTGCTGCAATGTAATTGCCTGACTACGCACATTAACGGGTATTTGAATGGGTGATACAACTAAATTGGCTATGAGTGTATTTGCCATTGGAGTGTGTTTTTTTTTTTTTTTTTAAATGATATGAAAACATTGCCTTGTCTCATTCTCGTGAACCTAATATGTCTTGTCTCGCTGAACTATTTCCACACCTTTTGTATTTTTTTTAGGTTTAGTAGCATTTCTACTCCTTCCTTCTCGTCCAGTTTGGACTGTTTCACTTTGTTCCTAAATAAGAGAAGTGCTTTGCTGAGTAAGCATGCCCTTTTCAGCACCTCCCAGCTTCCCATTCATCTGGTCACACACTCCCTCACCTGGTGGCTGGCAGCACAGTGCAGCCTTCTGTGAACGCCAGTGTTTTCTTGTTAAGTGATTGGCTCAAGGGCAAATCAACAAAAGCTTATTAAGGAGCAGGTTTTTTCTCATTCGTTTCATTAAACTGAAGTATGAAGGATAAAACCATCCTTTTGAGAGCCGTGGGAACACATCTGAAGAAACATGTTCAGTTCTTTAACTTGTTCCAATTCACAATATTTGGTAAATTCCTGAAGAAAATTTAGGAATGCATTTTAGGTTTTACAAATATTTTACATTCAGAAGCTCTTTCCTCACTCCTCCTCCTAGCCACATCCCTGCTGTCCTTCAGTCGAACAGACGTCCTTGGATGCAAAAAGTAACTTGAATGGTTGGCAGAGATTTACAACCACAAGGGCTCATTTTGAGTTTTATATGCAGCAATTTAGTTTTGGCCAGTCCCTCCAGGAATTTTAGAATTTTTATTTATAGGCATTAATGCAAACTCAACAAGCGTCTTGCATTCTTTAGCAAACCTAAAAAGCTCCTGCAAAAAGTGTTGAAGGCCGAGGAATGCTGACAAAAGCACTCCATAATCCAATCAAAAGCCACAGATCTGACAAAGTTAAACCTGGAGCTCAACTGCTCAAATACTTGCAAATCAGTTTTCATCCAAAAGGCACTCAGTTCCCAGGGAGTTGCCTTCTGGGATGTCTGCAAACACAGATATCAAATTTGGCCCAGGAAGGTAATGCCATAGTTCCCCCAGCACTGTTTTTAAAGGATCATGATTACTTGGACAAGGAAGAGGGGCTGTGATGAACTATGACAAATCAAACATTCCACTTTTTATTTTGGTTTAATACCACAAAAGTGAGAGGAAAGGGATCATCATCTCCGGTCACATACAGAAAATGTTATCTTAGATGGAGACTCAGTCATGCGTTCACTTATTTGCATCATAAAAAATATAGTAACTAAATCAATAACGGTTACACAAAGTTAGACATATTTAATTGAATAATCAGACCATCACAGGACTCTATCAACTCTCTAATTTTTTTCTTCATTCATGGCACTTTGCTGTCAGACTTTGTTACTCCAGTAACCAAATGCTGGGTCAGTCGTGTGGCACATGAAAACAAGCAGAAGTGATGCAAATGACTTAAAGCAATCACATGTAGCTTTTTCATCTTTAACAGTAGTTTCTAAGTAGACACACTGAAATAACTATCCATTAGAAGAGTACTGTGTATCCAATTTCCACAGATTGCTGTGACTGTCTGCTTTAAGCACAATGTAACTTTAGTGGCAGGCAAAGTCCCAGGTGACTAACATCCCATTTCTGTCTGAAGCAGTTTCAGTTTGTGCATGGAAGTCACTTGGAAAATTCACCAAGAGGAAAAGGAAAAACAAACCCCAATTCTAATGAAGTTGGCACATGTAAATGTAAATCAAAACAGAATACGATGATTTGTAAATCCCATTTTAACTTTAAACAACTGAATACACAAAAAGACAAGTAAATCAAAGTTCAAACTGATAAACATCATTGTTTTTTGGGTTTTTTTTTTTCAAATATTTACTCATTTTGAATTTGATGCCCATAACTTGTTCCAAAAAGCTGGGACAGGGGCATGTTCCACTGTGTTATATCACCTTTCCTTTTAACAACACTCAATTAGCATTTTGGTACTAAGGACACCAATTGCTGAAGCTTTGTAGGAGTTCTTTCCCATTATGGCTTCATGTACAACTTACGTTGCTCAGCAGTCTGTCTCTGTTGTTGTGCATGGCTAGCTTGCCAGCAATTCAGATCCAACAATATGTCTTAACTGTTGCACAGCTATCTGCCTCTCGTTCAGATGCGTCACTTTAATTTTATCCCCCCAGCAAAATCCCCCCTGAGTTCCAGCCAAACACCAGCCAGAGACCAGCCAAGCTCCAGCTACTGCTAGCTCTTTGGGGGTGTCCCTGTAGTTGCTGTGGCTCCAGTTAATAGTTACTGCGCTTTTGCTGAAATGCTCAACAATTGATCATCTAGGAGCAACACAGTAGCCCTGGGAACTTAATAAATGAAGAAAAATTGTAACTGTCAAGTTACACTTAATTTTGTTCACCTAAATGCATGAAGACATTAGCCTGCGAGGAGGTACTAAGGCTGTTGATGCTAGCACAGGTAACTTGAGCCACACCTCACTCTGCAAATCAGCTTCATATTGTTTATTCAGAAACATTTTCATACTATGCTAAATAAGTTGAGCTTGATTCTGACTGTATTGTAAGGGTCTTCTTAACTTAAAGAAGAGCTATTATACTCATTTTCTGGCCTTTGTATTTGATTTTTGGACTCCTATAGAGCAGCTACACACAACTGCCCGCACAGGAAGCTTTGTAGATCTTCGGGACGCTCTGCCCCCCACTGCATTGCTTCCTTGTTTTCTTGCATCCCGCAAAAACGGTCTGTGTAATTTACTCCACTCCTGGCCCTCCTCCATGTACGCCTCCCACCGAGCCCACTCTGCTGTGATTAGTAACAAGGACTTCCAAATGGGGAGGGACAGGCCTAGACCATATGCCTGGGCATGGCCATGTAGGGGAGTCCGGCACACATTAATGTCACTGGGCCTACATTGTTAAAAAAATACTTTAAAACACAGCATGCAGAGCCATCCAAAACAGCTTGTAGGGCTCACTTTCAAATGCATGAACCTCATTATTTGACACTTCGGCATTGTTTAACACCAGTATCCGACATTGTAACATCAATTATAGGTCAGAAAAGAGGAAAAGCATAATAGTTCTCCTTTAAGACTGGTTGGCTCTAAACATTTTTAGCCTTAAACAACATTTTAACTAGGAAGGTGAGCATAACAGGAGATGGCTGAGTATCCAGCCTCAGTATCATCTGAAACAGGAAACATGTATCTCAAAATTGTGGTATCTGTAGCTTCACGTTGTCATTCTATTTCTGTTTTTCCTTAAATTCACACAGCTGTATGGTAGAACACAGGTTGTTATGGATATTTCAGTGTTTCTGCTCGGCTGGTCTTGGCAGAGTCGAGACTATGCCCTCTCTGTGTGACATGCGGGCTGTGGTGTCAGGTATGCGTGGGCTGGCCGGCTACTGTCAGCTCCGGCAAAGCTCAACACAAACTCTGCATAAAGAAAAAGAAGACACACACATACACGGACAGAGTGTGTGGGTGGGACTCAAGAGCCAGGTGCTAAATAGATGGTAAAGAGCATCCTAAGAAACAAAAAGCTATATATACTTTGGATCTTTGTGCTGAGATTCAGTTTGTAGACCAGCAAAATTATGTTAGAGAAGCAAAAGGACTGCTGTGTAAGACTAGCAGAAACAACTAAAGATCTGAAGATCTTAGGCTAAATCTGCGTAGCTTATGCTATGAAGATATGTTCATCCAATACATTTAAGGTGATTAACTTGGGGTTTGTGCCATCTAGTAGTAAGCAAAGAGACATGGAAGCAGACTCAAGACACTGGAGACAAGATGAAACTTACTTATCGTTATTGAGATTTTCAGCACACTTCTACAAAATAGACACTTAGGGTCATACTGCATGCCTGGCATAAAGTGTTCAGGTGTGGAGCACAGGTGTCTTCTCTAAATTGATGCAGAAATCATTTATACACCGTGTCCTTACACTGTTTGAATAGCAAATGATTGTGTGCTCCTGTTTGTGCCCAGGGATATGTTTGCCTGAAAATGAGTAGTCAGGCGCAAAGCTGGTGTGTTCCTAACTTAAGGGCACAGAAGACTGCACTTTAAACCTCCTAAAAACCTGGTCTAAAATCTGTTGTGATGAGTGTTTTTGCTATTTTGAGGACACAGAGAGAGCAACACACATCTGTGAGATCAAATCACACTTATAACGGAGCTTGTTTCACTCATGTAGGATGCACAGCAGCACATCTTGATTGTTTAATATCAGAGCATTTGTTCATGAATTTAGTTGAGAACTCATGATGGCAAAAAATGCTGAAGGACAGTCTGGCTATTTTGAAGTGCTCCCAGTGTGCTCTGCCTGTGCACTCCTATTTTTGTAATATCCCAAAAACAAGAAAACATATATGCAGGATTTAAGATTTTCTCCAAACACAGAGCTACATTTCTAGTTTTCGTATGAATACTAATGAATCTCAATAATCATGCTCACAGAGAATTAAAACGAGTGTCCAGTGTGTTTTACACATGCAAAAGAGAACAGAGCCAAGGAGCCTGCTGAAAAAAAAAAAAAAAACTTAAAGCCCACAGTTATTGACTTTTAGTAAACAGCTCTATAATAAACATAAACCTTTCTGATCCTGACAATTTTAACAGGAAATGTTAATAATGAAATAGGTTTCTTTTTTACATTTATGCAAAAGTGTATGACTTGTCTTTTGATTGCCTCTTATACTCTCGATGCTTCAGTGACAAAAACCATTTAAATCTGTGCATTAACTGAAGTCATACAGTGCTTTGAGTGTGTTCCTTTGGTGTCTTGGCAAAATAAAAGGAGAATAAAACAATCCATCTGAACTTCAGACCAGATAACTGAACCCACTATTTTAGATAGCAAAACTCCAGTTGCCCTGCTCACACTGATTTAGAGTGAATGAAAGCTGACACTCAGATTTTTACGCCCAACACAAACCCGTGTATAAGGTCAAGGCACATAATCCAACTGCTCAGTGCCCTGTGCCTGGCTTTGTGTTGAGGATTTGGGCCATCAAAATAGCAAAATATGGGTCGATATGCCCCAAACCACTGTGCACCCTGTAGTTTAGACAACGCGCTTCACACTGTCAAAATAGGGCCCATACACATTTATTTTGGATGACACAGGGAAAGGCATTCTGTTACAGAGTTTACTGACCCAAGAGCTTGGTTACACTCTTTATCTGGGCCAAGAGTGAAAAGCATACAGATAACTTTTGCCAGTCAAACCTCGACAGAAAACAAATCACACAACTTCAAACACAAAGATTTATTTAACGATGAGGTAGAAACATTGCAATCAATATCTCATATTTCCCAAGTGAGTGGTCAGAGATCCTCAGCAGCCAGCTGAGTGCTGCAGGGCTCAAACCTGCATTTGGCCTATGCTCTGGCAGTGATGAAATTATGGAGAGTGGCAGCAAACCCCAAGAGAAACAAGGGGTGCCTGAAGTCATGCATCTAAGTGCTGCTGCACAAACCTCCATCTCCTCCCTCACCGGAGTCCTCCTGGCATCTACTATCCTGACAGCAGCTGATCAAAATAACTCTTATTTATTCATGCAAGCTTCCAGGAATTGCATGTGAGCAAAGATGTTTCCTGGAAAAAAAAAATACAGTCAGGGGTTTGAGACATCGCGTGTCTGGGCGATTGTGCATCAACTGAGGGTTGCATGCTGCAACTGAGGGGTGTTCATATTACATGATGGATAGTTTCAAAAAGGAGAATGAACAGGCAAAGTACTGACTTTCTAATATTAAACTAATCTGTCCATCCCTCAAGCATCCTTAGTTAATGGCATTGTATAGATTTGGAAGGCCTAAAATGAAAAACTGTAATATGACCTTCATCTCCTGAATAATGATTTGAATGGCCAAACATTTGATGGTTTTGAATTATCTGTAACTTTGGAGTGTTCAATAATATAACCTTGCAGGTTTTTTGCACTTTATGATAACAGTATTATTTAGCAGCAATACAAAATTTAAATGGACCATTTCAGTGCATGTTAAAGTGCTACTATTCCCCCTCCCTTAACAACACTATCTTGTGATGCCATACTCAACTGTGCGTTACACCAGACATACAGTAGATGCTGTCCTGTTCTTTGTTTGTTGAGTTCTCAGCTACAGTAAGTCACAACTGTACAGAGCTACAGGATTAAAAGCTGCGTCTCTGATGAGTGATAGTCGCAGCACGCATTTTTAAATCATCATGGACTTAAAAAAAATGATTCATAGTTGCAGTAAACCTTTACGCAACTGAGATTCAAACCACTGTAGTGTGTTGCATCAAAACAAACAGATTTTATTTATTTCCGCACAGTCTGCGTCAAATACCTAGACAGACTTACATACACGCTCTGCAAGTAAACTTACTCTGCTGTTATAAATAATGATGCACTGTTGGGGCTGATAAAAATGCAAAAAAAAAAAAAAGATCTGCACAACAAAAATAGCTTCCTTCAAGAAAAGGTTGAAAACCAGTGGCATTATAGCTGTTCACCTCTTCCTCAGACTACTGCTGAACAATATACACTGCCTGGCCAAAAAAAAAAAAAAGTCGCCACCTGGATTTAACTAAGCAAATAGGTACGAGCCTCCTATTGGATAATTGCATGGGTGATTATCTTTCAGCTGGAAACAAGTTATTTAACCCCAGCTGATGCAATTTGTAGCTTCTCATGTCTTAAACAACCATGTCGAAAGACACATCCTGCGGTCGTGGAAAAGATGTTTGTCTGTTTAAGAAGAGTCAAATCATTGGCATGCATCAAGCAGAGAAAACATCTAAGGAGATTGCAGAAACTACTAAAAATTGGGTTAAGAACTGTCCAACGCATTATTAAAAACTGGAAGGATAGTGGGGAACCATCGTCTTTGAGGAAGAAATGTGGTTGGAAAAAAATCCTAAATGATCGTGATCGGCAAGCACTTAGATGTGTGGCCAAATCAAATCAAAGAAAAACAACAGTAGAACTCAGGGGTATCTTTAATAGTGAAAGTAAGAGCATTTCCACACACACAATGTGAAGGGAACTCAAGGGATTGGGACTGAACAGCTGTGTAGCCTTACCACTAATCAGTAAGGCTTACCGGAGAAAAAGGCTTCAGTTTGCTAGGGAGCATAGAGACTGGACTCTGGAGGACTGGAAGAAGGTCATGTGGTCTAATGAGTCCAGATTTACCCTGTTCCAGAGTGATGGGCACATCAGGGTAAGAAGAGAGGCAGGTGAAGTGATGCACTCATCATGCCTAGTGCCTACTGTACAAGCCTGTGGGGGCAGTGCTATGATCTGGGGTTGCTGCAGTTGGTCAGGTCTAGGTTCAGCAACATTATGTGCCCAAAGAATGAGGTCAGCTGAATACCTGAATGTACTGAATGACCAGGTTATTCCATCAATGGACTTTGTCTTCCCTAATGGCACGGGCATATTCCAAGATGACAATGCCAGGATTCATCGGGCTCAAATTGTGAAAGAGTGGTTCAAGGAGCATGAGACATCATTTTCACACATGGATTGGCCACCACAGAGTCCAGACCTGAAACTCACTGAGAATCTTTGGGATGTGCTGGAGAAGGCTTTGCGCAGTGGTCAGAGTCTCCCATCATCAATACAAGATCTTGGTGAAAAATTAATGCAACACTGGATGGAAATAAATCTTGTGACATTGCAGAAGCTAAAGGCGTGTGTGACCTTCTTTTTTTTGGTGGCGACTTTTTTTTTGGCCAGGCAGTGTATTATTTTTGCATTGTAACTGCAATGCGCATATATCAAATAAACATCTGAAAGTGACATCTGCTGTTCCCTCAATCAGTTGCTGATGGCTGACATTTCTTAAAAGGGAAAATATTGGTCAGTATCATTGCTAAATCAATACAGATGTGCATCCTTAATTACAGAAGATAAAAATTTGAGAGGAAAGAGCATGTGCGCTACCCTGGCTTATGTGGCCCAGTTACATTTTCTGGGTTTTTTTTTTTCAGTTTTCTGCATTTTTGCAAATAACTCAATAAGTTCTCAACAGTTCTGATGAAATGTTAAGGGACTGTTATTCATGGAACAACTGAGAAGTGATTATATTTTAGAGGTGGCCCGAATCAGGATGTGGATCCAGGAATTTTGACAATTACTCTTGCTCAACAATGTTGGAAATGCCTTGGCAGAGGACTGTGCTCTTGAGCACTTCAAATTGTAGATGTTGTGGGAAAACTATGGAGAAATATAACTTAAATATAAGAAGCAACATATTTCATCCAGTGTCCTATGTACTGAAATCCATTAATTTCAGTCTGCAGGCGCATACGGCTCTTAGAGGGAATTAGAGCATTTACACACAGAATACACCCATGTATAATACAACATTTAGTCACACCTCATCAGCCCTGTTTTCTGCTCTGGGCAACTTTTGTGTCCAGATTATGCTCAGTCTAAATAGAATAATGTTTTTTTTTGTATTCAAAAGTTCAGAGTTTGGTGAAATACACAAATTTCGATCATTTTTCTATTCAGTGAAGACAAATTTGGCAGACGAATGCAGATTTGCCTTCATAATGGCTCACAGAAATGATTATGTTCTTGATAGCAAGTAAGCAAAATCCTGTCTTGGGTTTGAAATTTGTTTGTATTATGAGTCTACCACTCTTTACTGACAACAAAAAGTTTTACAGTCCATTATGCTTGACTTAAACTGAACATTAGTGCCTTTCCTTTACAGAAATGCATTGTCCACACGTTTTTCTGTGGAGAAAGAGGATTACCGTGTCCTTCATCAGCTTTATCAGTGATTACTTATTAAAAGGCTGCATTCCTTATGAACAGTTGAACAAAGCTGACAGGTGGCCATGCCTGACAACTGTCACCTCTCTAACCCCCTCAGCTTTGTCCACTTTGATAAGCTGCTGCTTCCCACACAGTATAATGTCTGGAGCAGGAGGGATTATTATTTCTCATTAAACTGTAACTAGAAGAAGCAGACTCCACGGAGAGGGACACCAAGAGGGAGAAGTGGAGAGGTAGAGAGAGGCTTGGTGCAGTAATGAGCACATCTGCCCCACCCCTTCCTCAGGAGAGGCACGGTGAATGCGCCGTGGTCGAGAGAGTCACAATAAAGGCTAAGACGAGATCACACACGGCCGCAGACCAACAAACAACCTGAATAATGCAGAATTTGGCTCTGTGCCGCTGTTCAAGCTGCCAATCTGCTGTGCAAGGAGCCATGTTTGACTAATCCAACAAGAGGGTTCTCCACTCTGAGGCATATTAATGAGATTTTTACATCCCGTCTTTTCACTGGGGAGGACAGCTTCAGAAGTACAAACAGTGAACCTTTTCAAATTAACACATACTGTCTCAGTCCTTTGATTTTCCTTATTGCAGCATTTTGTTCTACAGTGAATGAGCAAGAAAATTGTAAGAAAGAATAGACAAATTAGGAAAATTAGCTAGTATAAAAGCATGAAGAAATATAAAAGACTTACCATCAAATCTTTTATGCCTGGAAACAAAAGTGCTTCTCAATTCGTGGCTCATCTCATCCAACAGATTCTCAAAGTCTTGTTTACTCTGCTGGCCGAATTTGTCCTCCATTTCCTGTGTGCAACATGTGTTTCCCTGGGGACATACACGAAGATGATCACCTGCAAAACAAATTAAAAAGTGGCGTCTTAGCAATCTTACTTGTGAGCTTTCAGTCACACGTGGAGAGCTCGAGGGCAATAAGAGTGCCTGCTAGCATCAACACTCAAATGGGAGCTGTGGCACAAGCTTTTTTACATTAATCGTGACAAAACAAGACACCATCACATCCCATGAATACCTTAGGAAAACAAAGATGCTTATGTAAACTGTACATACATGGCTCTTAGAACCCTGGGACACAAGTTTTTAAATCACCAGAAACCACATAGTCCCAGAAGAACATCACTTGACATTACAAATCCTACCATAGGATAATCCTTCTCATTACACCACTGCATCATCAAATTTGTAGATTTACATGCAGTTTCATGTATTTGATGTGTTTTGATCAAAAACTGCTGTTTGGGATGTGAGGAACAAATTCATTATGTTTAAAACAGGTGAGAAATATATTAATATGTTTATGTCAATACCTGGAGCTCAACAAACTGTCCTAACATGGTTTATTTTATATACATTTTAACTAGATCACCATCAGCTGTCACTTTTATTCAGTTTAATTGTGGGGTTATAGATCACAAGTTTTGTCAAAATATGATGTAATATCAATTATCCAGAAAAATATAACATTTGCTGATACTAAAAAGCCTGCCACAATATCACGTTGATACGATAGAATTGAGGAGACAGTGATGAATATTGGATGATATAGCTAAATATATAATAAGAAAACAAGCATTTTGACTATTTAATTGCTAAAGTGCTTCTATTTTAGTTCAAAACAGATCAATCTCATTTTTAACATCATTACAAAAACAATGCCTTAAACTTTATGTTTAAATGTTTTTAATGTTTTTAATAAAACTTATTAAATTTCGTATGAGTGTAATTACTGGTATCTGTGTTCAATCATGCTGTCCACCAACATTTAAAGCAGAAAACATTTGTTTTTTTTTTTTAAACTGTATCTTTTTCTGTTCTCAGATCAATTTAAAGTGTTAATTTGTGCCTTTTCTGCTCCTCTTAAAATTATGATTCTGTCTTTAGTTCTTTGCTTTACTGTTATAAATACCTTCAAATTAATTTACATATACATAAGCTTCTTCTTCTTAAATTTTTATGGACATTTCATCTGTGACACATTTTTGATGCAGTTAAGATTGTTTTCTGTTATTTTCTTTTCATTTCCTGTTTAACACAGAGGGCTCTAATTTCGTAGACCAGGCGCAGGGGTGTGTCCAGGGCATTTTGCAAGTTTCCTGCACGGCGCAGGGAGGTGCACCCACGCCTCCGTCTCTCCCACTGGCACAAATGGCAGAGAGGGAGGAGAGTAGGCGTGAGTGGGTTTAACACAGCCGAGTACAATCTTCACCAATCAGATGAACACCTCTCCTCGCCTTTAAATGCGCCGCGGGCGAGGCGCAGTGACAATTTCACCTCTGTGGCGAAGAAGGTCAGAGCCGCTGTCACTTTTGCAGTAACTGGGACAGCGCAGGGGCCACCGGGCTGCGCATCGGAGGACACGACGCGCGTCACCGTGTGGACCACCTTGTGGGACAGATGTAATCTGTTCCTGTCTCATAAATATGAGTACAAAATTAAGTGATAATTACATTTAAACACAGCAGCAGGCTAATCCATTCATCATGCTTGTGATCCACCTGCATTACTGGTCTGTCATCGCCAAATAGCAGCGCCTTAGGTGAAAATATATCTCCTCCTCATCCTCCTTGCAATAATGTGCTCCGTCTTTTTAGATCACGTTACGAATAAAGATTAAAACAGAGAAATATGGGCAATCACAGGTAAATCCTTAAGACACCGAGTGACTTACATTTATTCAGCGAGCGTCTCTCTCTCTTTTTCTTTTCTATTTAATTTCATGAGATGAGAGAAGCCGGATACTCCGTATCGGATGATGTGGCTGTTTGTGGTTGGCTGAGAGATGTGAACTCATTAGTTATGACAAACGTCTCTGATCTGACATCAGATGTGACGGGACAATTAATATAGATACAAATGTATGTGCTGGTTCAGATGGTTACATTAAATTGTGGTTGCTGTGATTGTTTATTGCATTGAAATGTGCCTGACACTGCGGACACCTGCCTGTGAGGTTTTGGTGACGTGTGCGCCCTGTGCGTCTGTCAGCCAAATTACTCCTGCCCCGGGTGCGCCTCTCCTGCGCCGAGAATAGACCAGGTTGGAGCTGGCGGGCTTTCAGCGCACCTTCCATGCGGTTTTTTGGCACGAAATTGTCACTGCGCCAAGCTGAATCTGTGGACACCTCCCCCTGGTGCGCCGTCACACCCATCTCGGCGCAGCCGGTCAACCAAATTGGCTGCGCACGGCGGTGCGCCGGACAAAATTACCACTGCACGGGGTGCGCCAGGCTGCGCCACCCTGAGTTGCCACTGAGTCTGAATCAAACGCAAATAAGATAAGATAAGATAGTCCTTTATTGATCCCCAAAGGGGAAATTCTGCACTGTATATACGACCAGTACTGCAAAGTGAGATTGTTCAGAAAAAAGATCAGCATGCAAAACTGTGCAGTCCACTCTGTTTTTTATTACAAATTACAGTCACACAGCTAAGGAAGGAGTTCTTGGAAACTGTCATATGGCTGTGCGGAGGGGATTCACATTAAAGCTGTGTCAATATAAACAATGTTTTAAATCATTGTTTTGAATTTCAACAGATCTGACTGGATCTGATCAGCCAATTGATATATAAATATTTATGAAAAGTTTGTTACACCCCTAGTATTTGTGATTTTATTTTTAATAAGAAGTAAAAGTCTGATCAAATTAACACAAACTTTATGTGGAAGAAGCCTGTTTACTACTGTACACTATAGCTTGCTAACCTGACACACCAGACAGACAGTTCCATATATTCGCCATGGAAATATTTCACTAGTCCTAGACAGTCCACTAGACATGCAGGATTTCAGATGGTGAGTGGAGGGTCTGACAGCATTAGTCGGCTTTATGCCCCTCTCTTGGTTTTCTGTCTGAAATGGGACTTTGTAGGAGTGTACCTTTTCAGGATTGTCTGCTGATTGGTTTAAACATCAAATTAGAATTATATTTTTAATATCTGAGAATTGAAAATCACCTGGTCAAACAAACAGGTGGCAACTAAGATCATCAACTTAGATGGCAGGGCACAGCATTTCCTGCAGGTGAGGGGGGCGTTTTAGAGAGTGTGACGTCATGTGAACGTGTATAAATGTGACACTTAATGACGTGAGACACTTTGCATTTATTGGCTTTCTTTCTGACGCAGTGGTGAAGTGATTTCCAACTATAGCATATGGCCAAAAGAGATCTACAGTCATTGAGCATAAAGACTAAACAAAACCAACACAGATTCTTCACTGCGACAAAAGCATGGCAAACTTTGAAAGAGAACTTTTCAAGTCAACTTTAGGAGTTATTGCTGTAATTTTGAAGTGGGTGAGGGTTACGTTTGAAGTGGGTTGTATAAGGTCACAGGAGACTCGCCTACTCCTAATCAAAATGCATTAACTCATCCCTGTTGAATAAAGGTTTTTTAACTACGTCAGAGTGTCTTGGATGTTCAATTAAAACAGCCTTTTTAACAAGGAATTTCTTTGTAGCTTATGGTCTGGAGAGTCTTTTTCTTGTTTAAAGTTTTACAGTAAAAGAAAAAAGACCCTCCGATATAAACTATTTAGTTATTCAAATAATTAAGTTTAGCCATAGCTTATAATAAGAGAGACAATAACAATTTCAAGCATTTTTAAACCCTTTACCTATATCCAACAACTGTTCAAACTTAGAAAACAAAATATTAAATTTAACCCCTTAATGCCTGCTGTATCTTATTTGATACATAGTTTTATGATACCTCTATCTAATCAATATGATCAACAAACTACTAAAAAATCATCTGAATACAATCAGATAAATGATAAAAATGTCCTCAAATGGATTATCAGTTGCCAAAACCACCTAATGTATCAAATGAGATACAAAAATTATATATGTTAAATTTTATGGAAATTTAGATTTTTTAGGATTTCAGTAGAAAACGAAATAAACATTTAAGCTCCAAAAAAATAGAATTTTCTGGCTAAATTGTGTGTTTTCAGGCATTAAGGGGTTAAATCATTTCATGGTTTTCAAGCACCTTTGCAAACTATGAACATCTCACTGTAGACAGGGCCATTTGATCCAGTGTGTCCTTATTACTATTTTTTTTTTTAATAAATGTTGTTTTATTATAAAAAAAAAAAATAAGGTTTGTTTTTTCATAGTCAAAAAGTTGTGCTTAAAAGGGCATGTACTTGTCTTATTGTGAGGGTTGTCTTATATTCAAGCAGATGCTTAACAGACTATTTAGGTTCAAAATAGAGATAGACAAAATTTCATCTGTGACGTGCTGTTTGATGCTTTAGTGTCATCCTTTGCAGAGTAGAGTTAACAGGGCCTTGTTTTATAAACTTCATATGATACTATTTTGGACTTTAAAGTCAGAGACTGGTAGTATACAAGGTTATGGATGTTTGCATGGTGAACGTGTATCTGTTCAATACGAGCAAAAGTACATTAATATGTGAATAATGTTTTTTGATGGCCTTTACCCCATGATGATGATATGTAACTCTTGGCCTAGAAAGAATGTTTGCAACCACTGTAATGTCAAAGGTGACAGCGCAGATGATTTCAATTTACTCACAGCACAGTCTGAGGGGAGTACTGAACTCTGATTGGCTTAAGGGTGTACATTAATTCTTGATAATGTACACCTTCAGAGCAGTTCCAGAGAGTCAGTTCACTGTTTTAAATTCGTGTCTACATCAGAAACCGAGGCAGACAGTTGAGAAACCTCTGTTTTTCAGGGTATTGTTAATAGTTAACGAGTAGAGCCTTTTCACATCATGATTGACTTCAACACTTATTTTCACCTATAACAAAAAAAGGGGTTAGAAACAAGGCAAGGCTCCTCCTCTCATTTTTAATTTCATTTCCTGCTTTGGACAGTTCATTAAACCGATTTCTGTGAGAAAATTAAAAAAAAAACAACATTTTTTAGGCCAGATAGTAGGGGTGTAACAGTACTAAAACATTTCGGTTCTGATTGACTCAGTACAATTGAGTCACAGTTCCGTATGTTTTCAGTACTCTTCCAGTACGATATATATTTTATGAACTCTTTCATCCACAGCTTCACTCACACTCCTACATACACACAATTATACAAACAGACATTTTCTGAAACGCAGTTATTGTCATTTAAATTCACTAAAATACACACAGACTTCCACGCGGAAAATGTACTTATATAGAGAGACTTTCTCTGACAAATACACATAGTCATACAAATTGTCTCAGACACACATAAACACACAGTTATTCTTAAAACAAATAACTTAATCACAGTTTATCCCATAGACATAAACCCTCACACACGTGCCTTTTATGATCCACAGTCTGATGTGCACTCACTTTCTCTCACACTAACGCCCACGCAAACATGATCATGTATGCACGCTGCTGTCACTCACTCCTATATCTCGTTTTAAGCACAGCAGCACTATTTTACCCTCTGTTCAGCTCATACAGACACTAAAATGATTTGATAGCTCAGACTCATTATAACTCAGAGTTCGGCTGAAAACATTATCATTATCATCCCCCTGTCCAAATTAAGCTACTACAGGCCTGAATCTCTCATGTGTACATTAGCTAACAGCAACATTTCTTACCTGAGAGGAGTGCTCATGGAGCTGACAGGATGGAAATTTATGAAGCTGTAAAGTTTCTGTATGAGTCCAAAAGTCAAAGGGAATATGTTTTGATTTCCAGAGTCCACAGAACGAGTTTATCTGACAAAATCCTGCTTCAAATAGATTACTGCTACATCTAGTTTCAAAAACAAAACTTTTACTGAGTCCATAAACAGTTCCTTGCCAGCCGGCTCTGACCAGGGCACTGAAAATCACTGCAGGTGGTGAATGATGTCTGCACTTAACTGTCACCTTGTCTTCTTCATTGTTTTTCACGATCAAACTGGAGTATTCTCTGATCGGGGACTTGAGTGAGGGCAGGGGGACGGTTTGTTTTTGCTGGTTTGAGAGTGTGTGGTGTAGAGCACTGAATTGAAGCATATTTCTGCTGCTTGCAGGTATGCATGTATTCGTCTGATACATTTCCATACTGAACTGAACGGCCCATAATGAATGGCAGACTATGTTGCATCTAGGAGGACATGAGGACACCAACGTAAAGAAGCTAAGAGACTGACAACAAACACATAACTATGAACGTCAATATACTCATTACTGCAGTGGCAGAAAAAACAGACTTTACTTGGCACTTCTTGAAGGACATTAAGTTTTCTGGCTCCTGCTCTCAAGAAGCAAAAGAAAATTTAATTGAAAAAATAAAAAAGGCAGGAATGAAAAAAAGCATTTTAAGGATTTTGTTACTAAATCAACACTTAAGTAAATAAGATAGCCCAATACGTGACCTTTGGAGGAGGAAGAGGTGGGAGCTACAGGCGAGATGACAGCAAGAGGTGCGGATACAGAGATTATCAGCACCTCTGGCTCACTCCTCTACTATGACAAATCAGCACAGATGCTAACAGCTTCAGTAGCAGTTCTACCAGATCTGGACCACATTTCTTGATTAAATGACTCATAAATAACTATTTCTCAATAGAAAGGGCATTTTCGCTTCACATTCGATGTCTTGGTGAGTTTGTTTCACAAAGAAGCTTCCATTCTGTACTTGTCACCGCGGTAGTAGTGCCCACCTACCACATTATCTGATTAGCTCGTAACGAATGTCACTGATAGAGTGATCGTCAAATCACCTGTCAGATATGCTGTTGAAATGTTCTGCCCATTCTATGGGCTCTTTCCCAGATGGACTAGTGACATACATTGAACGGTCCATCTGGTGTGTCGGGTTTGACCACAATAACAGAATGGAGAAACATTTGTTGGTGAAGTATGGCACCAAATATCAGGAGTGCTATGCGACTGATGTTGTTGACACACAACACTTCAGTAGGTTTACCTTTATCCACACAGAAAATCCACAGGTATCAAGCATCATTAGGAATTGGACTGATAAACAAACACGATAATGACACTGGCGTCAGTAAGATCTTGACATTCCCATCCTTTTCTTGAATATACAGATCACGTTAGGTTGATGTGTTTTTGTTTTGTGTTCCCGGAGCTATATACTAAAAAAAGTCATCTTCTTTCTCCAGCAAAAGTCGAGTCTTCTAAATGTAATGGAAAATGGTGCTATGTCTTGTTACAAACTTAAGATTGTAACAAGACATAGCAATTGCAACACGCTAAAAAGATCTTTTTTTTTGCAGCAAGTTTAAGTGCATTAGTGTTCTGATGACTCTATAGAGAAAACCACAGGCTTCTGTATTACCACAAATTTCTATATCAGTGATGTTCCTTGTTATTGGAGGCATTCAACCAATCAAATTAGCTTTAGATCACTTTGCAACTTTGAAGAATATACAAGTGAAATGAGGGAATTACAGAAAGCTTTCATAACCCACATACTGTTTGATTATTCCATCCCTGTATGAATAACTCCTGCTGAACAATGCTGCTCAAAAGTGTCGGGTATGTAAAGTCATTTTCAGAGATTATTAATCCAGTCACACAATGAGAAATTCACAGGATATTTAATTGCACAGAAAATCAAACCTAGAAATGGACAGGGTGGAGCAATGGTTCAAGTCAAAGTCTTTATAATGAAACCCTGGTGTTTTTTAATTGGTCTGACAACAGGAAGTAAAGCTGACAAGGAGTTATCAAAGTGAAATCACAGGAGGGAACTGATAATATATTCACTCTCTCACAGTAAATAATTGATGACATTGGGGAAATACTGAAGTGAATCAAAAGTTAATGGTCTACATCATTCCATTCTCCCATGAAGCCGTTTAAATAAAGACATCGATAAAGCAGACTTGGTCCATTTCGTCATTTCTTAATTTCACGGTCAAATCTACCCAACTGTGCTGAGGACAAAAGATTTCAGCAGAGCCTGACAAATGTAAGACTCATTCTGTCTGCAAGTCAAATGGTGGAGGGGAATGGATCTGGAAAACAAGAGCAACAATTTTACAAAAATAATGAGCATGTAATGTAACAAGTACAAGCATCCTGGAAATGGATTGTGTAGTTACTGAGCAAGCAACAGGTAAATCTAATATGGTTACAGAGTCAATACTGACTTCAAAAACCATAATTATTGTCCAAAATATCCTTTGAGGGTTTTTATTTAACTGTGCTTTCATGGCTAGCCAATATAACCCCCCCCCCCCCCATGTTATTACTTATTTATTATTATTTCTTAGCACCAGCACTAAATCAATCAAAGAAAAATAGACTTAGTGCCTGAAAGGTTCCTAAAATAAAAAGTAGTCTTTTTTCTTTCCTCTTCCTTTCTTCACAGCCAATGTAATAATGCAACGCAGTTTCAAAAATAGAAACACAACACTTAACAATAACTCCTGTGGCCGGTTGCTGAATACTTTCTTCTCTGAAAAGAGTCGATGCCCCTTTGCCCTAGGGGTTTGACAATCGATATGACGATCTGAGATTCAGGGAATTTCAATATATCAGTGGGCGCCACAGTAGTGCAGCAGGTAGTGCTCATGTCTCACAAAAAGAAGGTTGCAGGTTCGATCCTGGGGTCGATCAGGGCCTCCACTTGATCAGTGCGCAGCAGACAGGTATACGTGTGTTTATGAGTGTTATAAATCATCACCACTCTGTCAGTCAAATCCAGATCCTTCTATTAATAAAAATCAATTTCAGAATATAAGCAGAATAAGATCACTTACACAATTCCCTTATAAATGCCTTTTTTGTTGTTATTTTTCATCTGATTCAAGAAAAATCCTGCAATTTCACACAAAGTTGCATGTATACTAACTGTACAAAGCTATAAATTAACACATTCTGTAGGGCTACATTAGTGCATAATTACTAGATATTTTTAAATCTGCAAGCTTTTGAATGAATATATTTATAATTGAATTAAAATATGCATGATAATCACCAAAATTGATCTAAAAACACAAAAGAAGACACATAGCTAAATCATAATTCTAGAATTGAGCCTAATATACCTAAATTTCTTCAGTAAAATTGCACATTAAGTAGGTAAATAGTAGTTTCACACTATTTCATGAAGAAACCTGAATAACCCAATGGTCCCAACTGTAATATTACAAATGTTTAAATAATCCATGTAATAAAAAAAAGATATTGTTTCCAAAATAGAAGTTGTAAATAAATAGCCTTTAGCTAATATTCTCAATTCAGTGTTTGCACAATTACAATAAATTAAAGATTTTAGTTTGGTTGTGGTTAGAAATTTGCAAACAACAAAAAGACTTGTAAATGAATCGAGATCATGATGCTGCCAAAGAAAACCTTCCTTGTTCCTTTACTGCTACTTTGCTCTGTGATGACTGAGAAAAAATCTTTGACTTCTTAGATGTCAAAAAAATGAGATAAGCAACCCTTCATGAGTTCCATTGCTCAGAAGCCACAAATCAAAAAAGTGAACATCAGAAGTGTATGGTCAGGGTTGCATGCTCAAATCAGATTTTGCTCAAAATTAACATGATATGAAATTTGCACTTGTATTGTAGTTGGCTGCTACACGTTCCACAAAGGCCCAAGGTTCCCTTTACATCTTAAACTAGACTGCCTCCTGTATCTAGGTTATGTCGTCTGACTTAAATATCATGCCCTTTCACTCATATTTCAATTTCCTGAAGTTGCACATTTCTCCTTTACACTCCCATCTTCTCTCCCCACACAAAGAGCCATGAAACCAGTTTGCTCCAATAAAATGCAGATCTAATGTACATCCTCAAAAAATGAGCATGAGCTTCCAATCAGACAAGCAGCTGTACGCAGATGGCAGCTGTGAAATTCTCTCTACATGCAGCAACAGATCGAATGCACAGCAGCAGAACAAGAAATGGATTTCACTTAGCGAGTGCCATACTGCGTGAGCACTAATAAGACATGAGCACAAGATTGTTCCCTGCTGGTGTCTACAATTGGTAACATGGGGCAATATTCCAAAAACCCATGACTTTCTAGAGACTGTCAAAAAAACTGTACACAGCATGTTTTGTTTTGTTTTTTTGTATCAGTCAAAACATATGACGAAAGGATACAAGTTTTAGCTGTCTGTGGACCATCAAGTCAGACTGATTCATAACACTATTTGATTCAAGATGGAAGGAAAAAGCTCTAACTGGGTGCTTTTACAATATGAATCTGGCATTCTAGGTTATCATTTTTCTCACAGATTCATGTATAAAAGGTAGATTAGAACACTGTGAATGTTTAATAAATCAGCCATCCATTATTAATGTTACTTGGGTATGACTAAGCTTGCAGCAGTGGGTTTTCAATGTAATGATGCATGAATGCAGAAGCAAAATGCAGAAACTCTGCATTTACACCTGCAGTCTGTTGCACTTTTAATGACTTTGGAAATTGAACAAGACCGAGTAGATGAGAGGGGACAAAGCAAAATGTAGAGACCAGAGTGTGCGACAAAGTTAAAGCTGTTAAAGAGTGACTTTGTCCACATCTGGTGATCAGAGACAGCAAACGGAAGTGGGCTCTGCCAGATGTGTTTCATGGCAAATCATATCAAATCCTGTCTTTTGTTTCATCCAAGTTAAAGGGTATTTCAGTTGTATGGCAGCAGGCATTAAGAGAAGCTAGTTCTTACTGGTTGAGGGCAGCTAAATTACACCTCAGAAGGAGTGTTTGACCAAATTGCGAGCCCATACAAGGGCTGTCACCTCATACTCTATATTCACATATCCATTTGAGCATGGGGGCTAGGGAATCTGTACTTCAGCTGTAAAAAAAAGAAACATTAAAATACAAAATAAAGACGCTCAAATGCTCTCTTTACCTCAACAGCAGGAACAAACCTGAAAGTCTACAAACTGTAGAGGACATTATGGGATGGCAGGGATATGCCTCTGCATCTGGTCTGCTGGAAACCAACAGAAGAAGACATCCTCGAGAAAATGGAGGACAGGCAAAGCCACTGAGCGGACAATAACTTCTGTGCATAGAGGCACTTGGGCTTGACTGTGTGTTGATTATGTGCAAAGCAACTGGCCCGCTCCTCTACTATGACAAATCAGCCTTTTTTGTCAGCCTTCCAACAACCATAGTCCAGCAGCACCTTGTCAAGTACTAAGCCCAATGTGACCACATCCCCCCAAATAGCCCCCTGCCAAAGGCATAGAAAAGGGCCATCATTGCAAGAGTCATTTACAAGGACATGCTACTCTTGGAAGAGGGAATTAGTAAAATGATCTGATGGAAATGCCTTGTGTCACGCTAATAACCAGTCCTCCTCTAACATATCCTCAGGTATGTGTATGCATCAGAAACGATTTTTGGGAAAGTTGACAGCCCTAGCACATACAATAAAGCACATAAAGGGCAATACTGTGCATGCAACGCAAAGGGTTTTGGCATGCAGCGCAAGTGTCTTTCATTTTTTCCACCAGTGTCATTTTTCATGTACTTAAGCTGTTAAGATAGTGAATGAACATGAGCTGCAGTTTGAGCCCTGCTTTGCATTTGTTTGTAAATAAGGACTGTTCAGATGCAAAGCTGGTGTGTCCTCCTGTGAAGACAGAGATAAAAATATATTTTCTTTAAACCACCAAAAACAAAACACTCTGGGTCTAAAGTTGGCAGTGTGGTGTGATCCTGCTATTTTAGGACTAGGAATGGAAATTGAAAACCAGGTCCAGTTGAGAATCATTAACTCCACCCTGAAAGAATTGCTATCATTTGTGTTTTTGCTTCTCAACACCCTCAGCAATTCCCTTCACTGACAGGGGCCAGAAGTGGTCAGAATTGTGGTTTAATTTTTGACAGAAATGTGCTTTACTACACCAACTTTGGTAAGTAGAAACACCAGAAACTTGCAGAAGCCTTTATTTATGCAGAGAAGCATTGAATTAGGAAAGCTATGTGTTTGATACTGTCGTCACTGAAAACCTACAGGCCAACTTTTGCCCACACAGATCGATAAGGGAATCATTAAAGAATAGGATTGATTAGCAGGAATGTTAATGGCATTGGTATCAATAAAATCTTATCAATTCCCACCCCTGTTTAGGACACATTAGAGTAGGTAAAACAATGTTATTAGTACAATATTAGCATTGGCAGATACTGGCCTGAAAAGTTGATTAGTATCAGCAGACATTGAAATTTCTGTTGATACTTTCAGCAGATAATTTGGCCATACATATAAGCCATATATATCCCATTTATTTGCTGTAATATTAACAAAATGTATGACAGCACCATGATGGTTTTCTTCATCAATAATTCAGTTTTTAGGCCTGCACAATAAATGGCACAAAATTGCGATTATTTACACATTTACAAATACATTTCGTAAATTTTAGAAAAATTCCACCACTGTAGCCAATCACACAAAATCGAGGTGCTATAACCCAGTGCTTATCTTAACCAGACAGAAACCAAAAAATGTACATGCCATTCTGTAAAGGAGAGGAGAACTTGCCATTTTTATGACCGGTCAAACAAAGCAGGTGCTCTGAAACCAACACACAATTAAGCAGGTTGCAGGTTGAATGTTTGGACTGTGGCGTACATGCCAACAAAGAGTGCTAACAGATGCAAAACTCTACAAAATTCAACCACAGTCCAAAAAAAATACAAAACACTTATGTAACCTACATTGGCTGGCTGAAAGTTTTAAGAAAAAATTTGCATGTGAATTGTTCTTGCAAAATATGTGTCTGGTGTGCAAAGGTCCTTAGATATTTTCTAAGCTGGATTGACCATCTAACAAACCCAAATGCTTACACTGACAAGTGAATAATGTTAAGTGATAATCATTGCATGCATTATTCAAGTTGTGTGTGTGTGTGTGTGAACAGACGTGTTTAGTGCAGAGGAGGCTGTAAGAAAACCTAAGAACAATTCTTTACTCCACAGCTAAAGTGGCTCCTTTATCAAGTCATAAAATAAACATTATTCTAACTTTCTACTGTCTGAGAAACTGTATAGAACTAGTATGTAAGAAAAGAACATCTACCTTCTGGGTATATAAAACTAAGACTAAAACACAGAGGTATAGCAAAACTTCCATTTATGTAACAAACTGTCTTACACTGTAAATTCTGTACTTTTACTATTCAATTTCCTCCAAAGATGTTCGTTCTGAGTAAAATAAATTAAAAAAACACTGTATGGAAAAAAAGCTCCTTACTTATAAGCAAAAATATAAAAAACATGTGGTTGCAGGATCATCAATTTCACACGCTGTCTCCTGGTTAGTCCCTCAGGCCATACAATTTGAGTGCAGACTTTTCATCAGATATGTCAAGAGGAGGAAGAGAAAAATCAATCGTGACACAACAATCACAATCCTACTGTGCGCTGCGGCAGTCTCAACAGAGCCAAACATCACTTTAAAATAAGAGCCTGTCATACATCAACATATGGGAAGGGGCTTTCAAGGGACTTCACCACTCAGCACAGTGCCGTGACCTTCCCTGCCAAGGTTAAAACAGCACTGTGGACTCTGAGATAATCTATCTACTGGAGCACAGACCACACATTAGCAGGAGACAGGAGGGGAGTGTTGTCTAGGGGAGTTCTTTAAAGCAGAAGAAAAGCATGCGTCTGAAATTTACGCCTGGACCTCCTGTATTCACTGACATTGTTGCACTGATGGTAAAGCCTGTGCTTATGATGAGCAAAGGCACTTTATGTTTGTTTGAGTTGATAGAAAAAGTTGAATTCTTGGAAGTCGTGGCTATTTTTGAGTCTACGGAATGGTAAATGAAAATTTTCTGCTCCATCTGCTACAATTCGCCCCACCATGGACCGCTCTGGGAGACGCTTTTCCCTCATCCATGCATGAAAACACATGTTGGCCACCATTAAGACACAGCAGAAACCAGAGATATAAACATTACAGGGACCAAGCAGGAATCAAATACAGCTTTTACAATGCTTTAGAATCAGTTACACCATGACAACATACATAAAAACTATGGCAACAGCCAAACAGCACTGAAAAGCCTTGTTACAGCCAGAGTTTAATATGGTCCGTCTAAAGGCCTTGCTTTGTTTTTGTTTAACAGCAACAGCAACAAAGCAGCTTAGCTTTTTAAAGTTTAATACTTAGACTTGATTAAAAAGGAAACATTTTTGTTTTTTTCCACCACAATAAGCCAAAAAACATTCAACATAAAAGAAAAAGTGCACTGCTGCTGAAATCAAAAGGATGGATACATTATTTATTTGTTTTGTAAATATTGCCATGCATAGGGATGGAGATCTGAACCTGTTCTGCATTTTCAAAAACCTGAAAATCGATAATGTTTGACTTGATTGATGCTGCTTTTAAGTCCTATGTGCCCTACTACATAGCATCGTGTTATTACAACACAGGTGTCACTTTCATCAAAATTTGTTGGGGGAGGGCTCAGTATCAGAAGATATGGAAATTTCTGTCAATATTGACAGCTGATATTTTGGCCTTACATATCCATTCCCCATAAATGGGCTACAAAATTGGCAAAATACACAAATGTTCCATGACCTGGAAGAATACACATCATTAATGACTTCATACATCAGCTAATGGTTTTGTTTTCGTTTTGTGTTTTGTGTTGGAGCTACAATTTAATGTCTAGTGCAACCTGTTGCACAATGACAAATAATCTTGTATCTTGTATGATGTCTCGACCTCAGCATCACTGCATGTCACATTTAAAAAATGAACAGTATAATTTATAAGACAATCAGAAGTTGTTTTTCTTGACGACATCCCGGAGAGAGTAATCTGAAGTTTGAGCTTATTTGCATTCGTCCCTTGCAAAAATAGACTTTCCCAATGAAAGCAACTGAAGAACCTGTGCTGTCCTGACAAAAACATCAGTCACAGTATTTGTATCAGAGATAGTGAGCTCAGAAATATTAACATATCGAGGAAACGATGTCTAGTGTCAACCAGCCCTTCTAAGAAATGCATTTTCGTTTCCTTTTGTATGATGAAAACATTATTGGCATTAGATTTGAGGGACTAGAAGTTGTCCAAGAGCACGAATCTCCGCCAAGGCATTTCTAAAATTGTCGCTGCCATTTCTGTTATTTTACGGAGACCAAAACCATCTGTTTTTCCTGTTTCATTAACTTTACAAAGTCTTTCTGGCATCACCATCAGTTGGCTTACTAAGAGACATGACCATGGTGTGTGCCAAGTTTTTGCAAAACCCACATGTGAAATCTAGATGCAACAGATACAGCTTGTCACCGATATAAAAGTTACAGTTCAAAAAGCGACCATGTTTAACGGAGATCTTTACTTGTTGCTTTTCCGTCTTCAGCCTTACTTCAGTCATTATTATAGACATACTTATGACATTAATCTTTGGTGAACATCTAAATATCGCAACTTTCATTGGGACACTTTCTATCTTAAAAACCAGTCCTAACTGCAGAAGCTACAGATACTCTGCAGTAAAAAACTAAAGAAATTAAAAAAATAATGTATAAACTCAAAACAGATGAAAGCTCATGCAGAATTTAGACTATCACCCATAATACAACAGTCTTGTCTGTTCAGGTTTCTTCAAAAATTGCAATCTATGGGGAATAAGGAAAAAATATTGCAATACTTTTTTCTTTACATTGTTCAGCCCTAAGTGGTCCTACAGTGTACCTGCCCTTATGGCGGCTACTTCCAGGAAGCCAATGCTCCATATCGCAAAGCTCAGATTCTCTCATACTGGTTTCTTCAATACATTTTGACATTTTCTTGTACTCTAGCGCCCTCCACAGTCACCAGATCTCAAACTTTTAAAGCCCCTTTGGGGTGTGGCAACAGGAGATTGATAAGAGTGATGCTGTCATGTCAATATGGACCAAAATCTCTGAGAAATGTTTCAAGCACCTTGTTGAATCAATGCCAAGAAGAATTAAGGCAGTTCTGAAGGCAAAAGAGGGTCCAGCCCTGTACTGGTAAGGTGTACCTAATAAAGTGTCTGTTGAGTGCACCTTAAAGGATAAGTTCGGTTTTTTGACACCTGGACCTTATTTTTAGGATTAAATACGCTCATAGACTCACCCAGACAATTTTGGCGGAGCTCGGAGCCGTTTTCGAGCAATTTAGATCCATCCAACGGCGTTTTTTCTCATGCCATAGTAGTGGGGGCCCGAAATCGAAGCCCCTAAATTAGACATTATCTGCTGCGAAACTCGCTCATTACAGCTACATTTCATAAATGAATGGCCAGTGTTATCACCATGTCAGCTCAACTTTGTTGTTATGGTCATCCGGGGCTTTACAAGGACGGGTAACTTTTGGTGACGTCATAGACAAGAGCGCAGCTGAGTAGAGCCACTGTTGTTGCTAGGCTACACGGCTATTTTTGAGCAACATGCCGGAATATTTATCCGATGTAGAAGTGTCTGACGACGACTTAGAGTATAATGGATGCCCATATCATTTTGAGCCAGAATATACCGACGAGGAGCTATTTGAAAGGAGGATGCAGAGGGAAAGAGCCGAACAGCTGACCAGAGAACAAGCAACCACTGCACGTCCACGAATGGGGGCTAACTGGTGGTGTTGTTGTGGAAATTGCACAGCAATGGCAACAGAGGAGGAGTGCCTTTGCTGCTGAGAGTGGGACTTGAGACCAGAGGAAACACGTATTGATGCCCCCCAAAATACGATTTCTGGCCCCGTACGCTACTATGGCATGAGAAAAAACGCCATCGGATAGATCTAAATTGCTTGAAAACGGCTCTGAGCTCCGCCAAAATTGTCTGGGTGAGTCTACGAGCGTATTTAATCCTAAAAATAAGGTCCAGGTGTCAAAAAAACGAACTTATCCTTTAATACCAAGCACTATACTTGAACTACCGACTCTGACCTCCTTCTCCAAGCACCTCAGAGCATGGCTGTTGGAAAACCAGATATGTGATCATAACAGTGTCTAATTAAATAATTAAATAATTTTGTATGTATGTCTAATGGGCTCAGTATGTTGGGGCACCTTCCATGACTGTCCACTTCTGCGTACATAAGACATCTGTGTATGCTTTCTTAGTGCAATTCTACTCACACATCTGCATGTGCAACCGTGTGCTATGGGCATCGTGCAATATTATATTCAATCTGGTACTTTATAATCCTGGGCAGTAGGGTAATGTGCAATGCAACAGGCACTTTTATTTCCGTGCAATAATGGGCATTGTGCAATATAATGGTGACCTGAGCTCCCAGGCAGCTAGCACTGTGCACTTTAGCATTTGGCACTTTAGCACTATGGCACCTTAGTTAGCACTCCAGCACTTTATAATTCATTGTGTATAATTCCCATGGTCCCCCAACTCACAGCCTGTTTTTACTTTTGTCTGTATGTCATCTATATTGTTGCTTTGTCTTTAATACGCTCTGTCTGTTTTATTCCTATTATTGATGCTTCTTTTGGTTTTATGTGTTGACACCAACCTGCTAATGGGACTGGGGATGGAAATTAGCTGCTTGGCTATAATCCCATGCATTTACATGTAAATGTTCATTAATGCATACTGTCCCATTTTTAAAAAAATAAATAAATCTTAAACATAGTCCCAAGCTTTTTCAGCTTTCATAAAGCATTTAGTTTTCTGAATCTCGATGTTGATTTGCGTATAACTCTTAATGTTGGTGAAAAGACAGTGAATAGGGCTGCTGTGACTCAAACAGAGTCTAAAGCAGACATGTCCCTCCAGTCCACTAATACACAAAAGAACATTCTTGGGTTCCCATCAGAATGAATTTTTACAGTCTCCCCTTTTAAAGGTCAGATTTTTTTTTTCACTAGGTTAATTCATTCAAACCGTTAGTCATGAAATGTGACATTAGTTGGATTTTTGCCCCAGAGAGAATTTTAATTGGTCAAACTCTATGTCTCTGCTACTTGTACTCTGTCAGGAGTGCTCGTTGAGTGTAGCTGAGTAGGTTCTGCATTAGCAGCAGAAACTACCCCCCCAAACTCCCACCTCAACATTCAGGCTTCAGAGTATACAGCCATTTATGTGACGTTCTGACATTTACCCCCACCAAGCAACCTGTGAAGCCTACTTTTATTCATGTGTCTCCTTTGGTCTTTTACATGTGGAAGCCAGAGTGCAACATAAGGAAGGGTTTTGCGTCGTGCATCTGATGTTCATTTCCTCTATAATAGGCTTGAAAGATAGAAGGAAAATATTCAATTTGAGACAATGTTGGGTAACGTCAGCATTGCATTGCTTCTTTCAAACAGTTTTTAATCAGACATGTGCATTTGTAAACCTGGTTTATGGTGCTGCACTACAAAATCAAAATGAAAATAGATTGAAAAGGAAAGGAGGTGAGCAAAGTCAGACTTAATTCAAAAATTAAACACGTTTTTAACAATTTACAAAAAAACAGACCTCATTTCATCCTGAAATAGAAGATTGGTGTTTTTAACAATTCTTCTGTCTGCTCTGCTTTACAGCAGCATTTGCACATATGACGCTTGTTTTTAGGGAAAAGAGATTCTAAATGTGCCACCAGAGACAAGGCACATCCACTGCCAGCGTTTCTGTGAAAATAAGCAATTCTCCATAAGTAATGTGTTAATTGGGGCTGATACAACTTCACAGTTGGCTGTTTTTTTCCTTTAATTAGATAAACTTGCCTTTTTGTCATTGTGTCTCCTCTTTACTGTCTTTCTCTTGCAGACGAGAAATCATGCATATTTAAATATGTATTAGCCCCATATTCTTTTTAACTACTCTGTACACACTTCATACTGAAAAAAAGCGATGTTTTCTTAAGACTTAAACATTTTCACAGCTCCCTAACATCTTGGGTTTAAGCTATCAGACTGAAAAAAGAATAGTATTAGTAACTCTGGAGAGACTCAAACAGTTTATACCAACATGCGTAAAGCAACTCTTTGTAGGTCTTTTTCAAACATGAGAGGATCTCTCTCGGTTTTGGCGGAGAGGTAAACAGCCAGGCACGACCCATATATATGCTTTTGCCGACCGGGGTTCGAATCCAGCCTGTGGCCAGTTGGCAGAATGTCCTTCCCTACTCTCTCTCTCGCCCCCTTTCACAAGCCTATCCACTCTCCAAAAAATAATCTCTTAAAAAAAAGAAGAGAAATACAAATTCTATCCAATAGGTTAAACAGTGTGAAAGGCCTTGTATGTGCAAAGAAATCCATTTTAAATTATTAACTCAGTTAAAGTTTTCAACTAAGGTAATCATTCAATATTGCTAAGAAAATAAACACATTATACCCCCTCTTCATCATTAATTCAACCTTCTAGCCAAAATCTAAATTTCAATCTCTTGAAATTGCATTTGTTCGCATCAAGATAAGTGTTTTACTGAGCCATCAATAATGCATCACAGTGTTACTGACTGGACCTCAAATGTCCTGTGGGTCTTTTAACATATTTCAACACAGACTTCAATACTGGATCAATAAAACAAAGTTTCAGGATTCTACCATGGTTACTTTAAGAGGATAACAAAGTCGTCTTGAAGGTGAGCATGGAGTATAACTACAGGTGATCATATTATGGTATTTAGGCACTGATTCCAAGCAGCCAATCATGTATTTTTTAACAAATATTGGCCAATATCAAACAGCTTTCTCACCTTTCTTGGCCACTAGTGAGTGGCTGCTTTGCTGCTAAATGCCCTAAAATTTGTATTAAAGGAAATCATGTTTAATGAACCCTATGTAATGAATAGATAGCAGGGGCAGCATTTTGATCTTAAAAAATGATGACTGTTGTTTGCAGGCTCTGTCAGGTTGTAACCAGGTTGTGACCACAGTCAGCACAAAAACTTGGACGTTAAACTTATGGGAGATTTAAAGGCCAGCCACACTCCACTCTGCAGAATATCATTGTTTACTTGCTGACAGAATGTCCTGTCATAAAAAAGGAGGACTTGGCTTTGCCCATTTTTGGAGTGCTTTGTCAACCAAGCCATTTAATGTGATTTTATTTGTTTTTAGTTATCCACCTGTTTTTTGTTGCACCTAAGTAACCTCAACAATCAAGAACGTAGTGCAAGCTGGCCATTATCGTCCATTAGTAGAAGTCCATGGAGAGGGAGCTGGTAGCGGTATGGAGGAAACTACCTGCTGGTGAGTAAACCACACTAACACACACACACACACAACCCTCATAGACAAAGGAGTTTCACATTCATTCAAGTAAACTCAGGTAACCTTTTAACCTTGTATGTATACATGGGAAAGGTATTAGTTTTAGAGCTTCCTGGCCTTAGATCAAAACTTTACTCAATGGCTAAGGTAGTACTGCAGCTTAACGCCAAGTACAGTAGATAATTTATGACAAACCCAAAAAAAGGAAAACTACAGATCAATCAGATGGATCAACATTTAGTGTTCCTTAAGTAAAAATGTAAGATGACTTTATTATACTTAATTGATCTCATTAGTTTGTCACATATTGTTGTTTGTTGCATTGTAATATTATACTGTTTGCCTTTGTGAGGATGCCTTTGCACTCCAGCTCAGGTAGTCCAACCCTCTGAAGTGTTCATCAGTGTACCTGGCCAAAGACACCCATGGCATATGTGCTCTGCCATCTGCTGTGTCCCACAGTTTCCCAACAAACTTTTTATGCACCAGAAGCAACACTCAGCTTTTCCTTTCCTAGTCACAACACTGCAGCACCCAAAAAGGTAACTGGAAATGATTTTACTCTCCCCGTTACGAGTCCATGAGTCTTTCAGCCAACAAAACATCTGCCCTTTTCTCACCAAACCATGTTGTTGCTTTTATCTAATCTAGTATATCCCAATGTTTTTTTTTTCCTGGTAGCCCTTCTAGCTATTACTAACAGAGGTAATTTTTCCCAAAGGACCCACAAAAAAGTGTTAAATTGCCATCCAATAGTTAAACTAATGCTGTATTTACTGATAAAACACAGACATAATAGTTGTATAAACAAGGTCTTAAAGGTCCCATGCCCTGGTGTGTTTAACTGTTTACATCATGATTTGGGTATCTTTTAAGAAATGATTTAATTTAAGTTGAATACAAATAGGGGAGTCCAAACTGGTAAGGTTTCTGCAAACCAGAATACTTGCTTGCAAGTAGAGCTAACAGCCTCAAGGACACCTTGTGACTACCAGGCAAAAAGGCATTTGGAAACTAGGCCTGTGAACAGTTCTCAGTTGTTTTGCATTTGACTGGATATTTGTCATAATACAATTTTTTTGAAGAATCCAGTATTGTTTAAGTGTTTATTGCATAATACATGCTTTGCATGAACAAATCGAGCATGTTGTTTGTTACTGGTTTGTAGTTTAACAGTTTAATAGATGCTGATAATCTATTCCAATATATTTATAAGTAGCTTGTACTGTGTCTTAGAGTTTTAGAGTTAACCTGGCATATTGGTTAATTTGACTAATTATTTGGGTACCCAACAAATATATGTTGTTGAAACTACCCAGAATCGAAATAAATTTGACCCAGCATTTGGGTAGAGTATATAACAAATGTATGTAGTTGAAACAACTCAGAACTGTCACTAATTTTACCCAGTATTTGAGTTCAGCATAAACAAATATATGTAGTCGAAACAACCCAGAATTGTCATTAATTTTAGCCAGCATTTGAGTAGAGCATATAACAAATATATGCAGTCGAAACAACCTAGAATAGAAATTAGTTTGACCTAGCATTTTGGTAGAGTATATAACAAATGTATGTAGTTGAAGCAACCCAGACATGTCATTAATTTTACCCAGCATTTGAGTTCAGTATATAACAAATATATGTAGGTCGAAACAACCCAGAATTGTCGTTAATTTGACCCAGCATTTGGGTAGAGCAAACCACAAATATATGTAGTAGAAACAAACCAGAATAGAAATTAATTTGACCCAGCATTTGGGTAGAGCATATAACAAACATATGTAGTTGAAACAACCTAAAATCAAAATTAGTTCGACCCAGCATTGGGGTAGAGCATATAACAAATTTATGTAGTTAAAATAACCCAAAATTGTCGTTAATTTGACCCAGCATTTGGGTAGAATATATAACAAATATATGTAGTTGAAATTACCCAGATTTGTGGTTAATTTTACCCAGAATTTGGGTATAATATTTGACTCATCTTTTGGGTTACAATGGACCAACACATCTTGCTGGGTCAAATTAACTACTGCTGGGCTGGTGCTATAATGAACCAGCACGTAAGTTTTAAAATAACCCAAATTGGGTTATTTTTTTTCCCCCTGTTTTTAGTGTATAGGAAACTATGTAACTCGACTTAGGATCTGTGCTGTTCAAAGGCATTTATAGCAGCAGTGTAACTATGAACAAGTCAACAAGTGCACATCAAACTGTATGAGATTGTCGAATTCTGACAGGGTAGGTGGGTGGATGTACTGTTTGAGTGAATACTAATTATTTTCTGAGCATCGTCGCTCACATTTACTCTCTGTTAGGATCTCATTATAAGTGGCTGTAAACAGACTGTTTTTGCTCACTTACTTCTCATGCTTGTTAAATCAAGATGTTAGCCAGAGGTGGTGGTGAATCAGTGTTTTATCTCATATCCATCGTATTCACTCAATGTCACATGCTTTGAGTCAGCCCCGGCACTTCTGCAAAGCATTCAGCAAGTGTTTCAGCCTTGACTCTACAGCACGCTGAAACATGCTCCCTGACTGATGGATAATCACACTCGTACAAGAAAGCCATATGAAGAATAGGAGATGATATCCATAGGTAGTGCATTACAAATGAAAGAGACTCAATGCATCAGCATGTATTCTTCTATCTGTGTATTCTTCACAGTCTTTCATTTCCACCTTTAATAAAATCTCCAGAGGACTTTGTGTACAGAATTGCGAAAATTCTTGC
This sequence comes from Cetoscarus ocellatus, assembly GCA_037902135.1. NCBI lineage: Eukaryota > Metazoa > Chordata > Actinopteri > Labriformes > Labridae > Cetoscarus > Cetoscarus ocellatus. Next base: position 163,397 of record JBAMNC010001682.1, read on the forward strand.
TCAAGTCAGGGCTGGCATCAATCAAAATACTGAATGACATTATTCCTATCACATTTTGGGCAGTGTCAGAAGTCATAATGAAAGAAGCGTTCGTGTTTTAAACAACTAGGGGATGCAGATACAGAGGAGTGTATGTCCTTGGGTGAATGAGGACAGGTTCAAGAGGAAATGAATTCCCACTGACATAAAACAGTCGACAATAAAAGCAGCACACTACAATGGTGTGATGGTATTCTTCATCCTCAGGAGAGTCGGTGTGAAGGGAAAAAGGACAGGAATAAAGATGTTGGAACATTTTCATACTCCTCGCAAATGTGTCCGTGTTTTTTTTTAATTTAAACATGGCAGGATATTCCACTGAAACATATTTTGTGTGAGGCAGTATGCATGTTAAAATAGCCAAATGTTGACTCACGGACTCACTGTTTCATATTAAAATATTTCAAAATGGCTGAGACTTTCTGTCTTTGAAGAGAGAAATATTAATTCAGATCTGCCCTCTGTTACTGCAAAGGAAAATGTTTGAAAAGGCTTCATATAAACAGTTTAGAGGGATAGATTTTACAGATAATATTCATGTTTTAAGTCGATAAGAAACCAAACTGGGCCATGTGATGTTTGAAAAATCTGTTAGATACTGTAAATATATCTCTTCTAGTTGTTTAAGATGTAAATTCTGTTTATTTAGGGTCACAATGTGGTCTAAGGAATATGAACTGATAAGGTTTGACTTTGTTGTGTTGGAAAGAGCTTAATAAAGACCATAAATCCATTATTTGTCATCAAAAGCTTTTTGTTTTTTATGCCATTACACCAGAGACATTACATTTTTGAGTTGTCCGTCCATCTGTCTATCCATCTGTCCAATTCTTGTGAGCACACTTTTTCCAAAAATGCTTCTAAGGGGGCTTCTTATACTTTGCACATCCTCCCTGACTCAAGTATGAACTACTTAAACTATGGAGGTCATAGGTCAAAAGCTTAGGCCGGGTACACACATAAATACTTTTAAAATCTTAACCAATTATTAAACTGTGAGAGAGCCCACACATGAAGACAGAGAATGTCAGATTTATTAGGTGTGTTCATGTTGTGTGTGGTGTGCCACAAAGAGAGAGACATAGGACACCACAAACTAATTGGTTCATTTATCAAGAAGGCAGCGCTTCTGCTCTCACAGCTTGTAATCTCGTTTGATAACACGCAACTTCAATGTAAACAAACATGGCTGACAACGCCAGGAGGCTAAATGCGGCTAGCAGTTAGCTTCATATAACATCCTTGGTGGCTGTGATTTCTGTCCAGCAAAGTTTCATCTTACTACAGATCACATGTAAATTTTAGACGTCATATTTCAACTTTGGCGACATTTGACTTTTTCAATTACTTTTTAAAATAATAATTAGTGAATATAAGAATGCTTGTTTGTATATTCTTTATCAGGATCAGATAACTACACCTGAAGTCCTAAAATAGCATATTAATGAATTCTACTATTTGGGATGCACAATATTATCAGCACAAGCAGTATAGGCAGATAACAGAACTTAAAGAGTTGATTATCAGCATCAACTGTGTTAAAAATGTGAGGGGATGCACGATATTAGATTCATGCAGATTAAGGATCGACCGATACATTGGCCGGCCCATATATCGGGCTGATATTACTTGAATCGGCATCGGCTGATTCGCGCGTGGATTCGCTGATGTATTTTTCTGCGGCATGATTTACAGACAGGCATCCATGGGCAGCTGTGTGTTGCCGCAAGACCCTGCAGCACATGCAGACGCGTTACCCCTCCCCAACTGCAAGAGTGGTGAAAGCAGCATTGCCTTGGAGGCTCCTTCACAACAACGGCAAGTTTTAAACTTTCAATTAGCCTCTAATAGTTAAATTTAGTTGAAATATTGCCACCCACTTTGACATAGGAAACATGAATGCCAAGTGCATGTAATATACGTGCTTGAAAATATTGTTAAGTTTGTGGGTCAGAAAAACGGGAATGCTGTTGAATGCTTCATCTTTAAAACTGCTTACCATTGTATTTAGGGAGCTGTTGATGTAGTTGTGGGCTAATATGTACAGCTGTTACGAACACCGGTTTAAGGATTAAGTAATGTCAATGTTGTCAATTCAGTTCCATGGTGTTTGTAGGAGTTTAATTCAGCTAACACCGGGCTGAGGTTAAATGCGTGTCGTGTGTGTGTGTATGTGTGTGTGTGTGTGTGTGTGTGCTCTCTCCCTCAGAGCGGAGTGGAGCAGCCGTGTCTGCTATCAGAGGTCTTTAGTGTGCACTAGACGAACTTTAATGATGAGAGAAATGTTTTATATGTAGTACTAAATTGTGTCAGTGTTTCGTGAAAACGTGTTTAGAGCTGTTTGCTGCCGTTATCAATCCAGCGTTAGCGGAGTTTTTCAGTCAGCGTCCGCTCAGCTAATGTGTGTGTCTGTGTGTGTGTGGGGGTGTTTATCATTGTCATTTTTTTCATGTAAATTGAGGGAGCAAAAGCAGTATCGGCCACAAATATCGGCCCAAGAAAATCGGCAGTCCATAATTGGTCATTGGCTAAGGGTGATGGAAAAAAATCGGTATCGGCATCGGCCCAAAAAAATCCATATCGGTCGATCCCTAACGCAGATATCAGATATGGCAATATTTCTCAACTCATAACTGCCGATACTGATACCAGTGTTTTTTGTCAAAAGTACAAAGCCTCCACTTTACTAAAACTGACTGATTTCTTTCATGCTGACTGTCTATTGGTGTAAAAACAGATGTGAATCAAGAAAACAACATTTTATCCTTAAATAAATGATACTTTTGATTTCTAAAAGTGAACATTCAGTGATGATGAGGTAATCTATCACGGTAAATTTGTGCATTCTGCCAATATTTCAGCCAAATTAAGAGCTATATATGGCCAATTTGTAATGACAAAATATCCTCTGTAAATAACTGCAAAAATGTTCATATCTGCCAAGACCGATATTTTAGGCTTCTCCAAGTTATCGTTTATCTCCAAGATTTTAGAAAAACCTGTGCCTGGGGCACATATAAACAAACATGATGTTTTATCTCTTTTTTGTGCTGATGACACACAGCTGTACCTGTCCATTAAAATATGCACCCTGGTTTGCTGAGTTCTATGAGTAACTGCCTGTCTGAGATCAACTTGTGGATGTCAAGTTACTTTTTGTAACTAAATTCCAACAAGACTGAAATTGTTTTAATTGGACCACAACACATGACTAAAGAAATCTGCCCTCTGCTGGTTCCTGACAGGGGCAAGTAAAGCAGCTGTCAAAGACCCAGGAGTCTGGTTTGAGCTAAATTTTAAGCAGCACACAATGAACTTGTACAGTCTTGTTTTTAATCATCTTAAAAATATTTCAAAAAATTCAATTTATTTTAACTTTAAATGATACAGAGACAATTTTATATGCTTTATTCACCATGCTTTGACTATCGTAACAACCTTTACCTGCCTGAGCCAAATATCAATAGATCCAGGCTTTAAACCTGTTTAAGCGTCTTTACACTGGACCCCTGTATATTTTAGAATTGATTTTAAGATTTTACTGATGACTTTTGAAGCCCTCCATGGCCTTTCTCCTGGCTACATCTCTGACCTTATAGTAATATATGAGCCAACTCGTATACTGAGATCCTCGGGCATTCTGGTCTTCTGGTCTTTCATCACAACAGACTGAGAACTGAAGGGGACAGGGCGTTCTCAGTGAGGGCTTCAAAACTGTGGAATGATCTGCCCGAGGAGATCAGGTCAGCAGAATCAGCGATCTCTTGAGACTTTCCTGATTTAACTTGAGTTTATTTTTTTCTACTTCACTTTTTTTTTCTCCTTGAAAATAATCTTATTTCTCTTGAGGCCTTTAAAAATATCTTTATGTTTTAGTGTTTGGGTATTTTCTTGATTGTTTTTTTGCTCATAACTTTCTAACCTGCCAGTTGTGTTGTGTGTTTTACTATGTTTTGAATTATTGCTGCACTTGTGAAGCACTTTGTAACTTGAGTTGAAAAGTGCTATATAAATAAAGATTATGATCATTAATGATAATAAACTTTTTAGGGGAATGTCTGGCAATACATATATTATTTCAATAATATTGTGGATCCCTAAAAATGGCTGCTGATATATTGACTATATATGTTGACCACACTGTATGTATCCCATATACTGGCTTTAATAATGACAGAATGTATGACTGTACAGTAATGTTTCACATTATTTTCACTAAATGTCTGCATTTTCAGGGTTAAATGTGGTTTTGCTTGTCTCACATCTTCATCTAATTAAAAAAAATGTCACAATGAAAGGAAAAAGGTCAATATTTGCTCAGTAGAAATTACATATTTTAGATTTTAAAAAATCAGTATCGACAATAGTGAGTTTGGAAAAATAAGCGCATTGGATATCAGCAAAATTACAGTATTGTGCATCCCTTACTAGAGCTAATTTGAATATGACCTAAGACTAGGGATGGGAATTGATGCCATTTTATTGACACCAATGCCATTATTGATTCTGCTTATGCATTCGGTTCCTTAACCGATTCCCCTCTTGTTCCTGTGGATTTTCAGTAAGGGAAACCTATAGAGGTGTTCAGTGTCAAAAATGCAAAACACATGGCACTCATGATATTTGCTGCTGTGCTTGCTTTCACAAATATGTGTTGTTTCCACTCTTGCTTGAAATCACACTGACAGTTGGTCCTTTTGTTTAACATTAAGCAACAATTTTGACCACTTTCTAACTCCTGTTTGCCACAATTGCATCTTAAACTCTTTTGTTGTCATTTCTGATGGCTGCCTCTTATGAAAGGATGACACTCTTGACCTGCAAGGCACGCAGGGAAAAGTGGAAGGAATTGATAAGGGAATTGTTTAGCAAAATGTTTGATGATAGTGATTCCTTGCACTAGTTATCGATTCTCAACTGAAAATGTTTTTTTTAATTCCCATCCCTACCTAAGACCTAGACTTGGATGACTAATACTAAATATCCATACCACTGATTGTAACACAATCATCTCTAACAAATTACCAGCTTTAACAAACCTTGTACTTGGATTTTCACTAAAGTCACACACTGGTTTCTTGAGAAGGTTTTTGCAGCCCAATAATTCAACTGCCATGTTGAAAATGCTTTCTACTTCACAAGATTTAATTTTAAATCCTGGGTTGGAAACGGGCCTTAGTAACCTGGAAAATGCCAAAGTGTGCTTCCCTGTGGGTCAAATTATCCCCGCCAGAAACCATCAAAATCTGAGCAAATCTAAAGGCAGCTCTTTGGTCAGCATCTTTAATACTATACTGCAAGTTCTTTTCAGCAGTATTTCTCTTCTATATTATTTGATTAAATCTGTCAATAATATTAATCAGTTAAAAGAATACTGTACACCACCGCTATTCAAGTAAACAAACATATACCAGGAGATTAAGCAGCTAATTGTCATTGAAACCTTCCTTTTTTTAATTTTCACAGCTAGTAATCCAATCCCCTACATGTGAGACCTCAAAGACTAGACTTTTCCAGGTATATATCTTTGCCAACAAGACAAATATACAAACAAAAAGTACGATGCATTTGACCTCAAGGGTAATAGCTGTAGAATATTCATGTGCCATACATACTTTTCTGCAAAGTGCACCAGAAGCAATGCAGCTGAGATTAATGTCCGGCTCTCCCTAACACCATGTGCAGCATATCTCAAAATGACAAGCAGCACATAATCAGCACATGTAGCATTATGTCTGCCTTTGATATTTATTGGAGGAGCATGTAATAAAAAGGCCAAGTGAAGGCATGAAGAGACTAGCGCGGATATTCGATCCACACGGGCAGCACGCCTGGAAGCCCTCGAGACAAGAGCGAGCGAGCCACTCGCCTCTGCGACAAGTTGCTAAGTGGAGCATGGCAGAGGCAGCACTACAGGTAGCAGCTGGTGACCGTTGGGAGACCTGGAGGAGCCTTGAGACCTGCACTGATCATTACCTTTCAGTCAGCATTTACAGTTCAGCCTACTGTCACGGGCCATTATTAGCCTGATCCCCCTCGTCACAGAGAAAGTGTCCTCTGCAGCTCCTAACACCCCACTGAGCTGTCCTGTAAAGGCAAACATGTTCTCCGGTTGCACATCATATCGAGTCAGACGATGTCAACAAGACAGGAGTTGCAGACGTGTGGCTAAAGATAGATACAATGACAGCGGAGAGGCATTCGAGGGGGCTTTGTTTCACGATGGGCTGAGTTTTGACAGGCAGATGAGGAGGTCGGAGGAAGACAACCAGATACGCATCACAGCCACGAGCTACGATTCTGCTCCCGGTGTTCAATGAAGAAAAGCACACTGATCCTCAGGATTGTTTGCTGGGAAGTCAGTGCTGATGGCCTGAGAGCGGAAGGGGGAAATATTGTCAACTACAAAATGTGTCCAAATTCCAGTGAAAATAAGATAAGTAGAGCCAGTGAAGTGAGATGTGAGGTAACAGACATGTGCCAAACTGTGTAAAACCAAATGTCTGAAAGAGAAAGAAAAATAGAACTCTGGTGGCGTTATGTAATCTGGGATTTGTCAGGGAGATAAAATATGACAGTCAGTCTCAAACTCTATCCAAAGTAACACCTTTAAAGTGTTTTCCACTGAGATTTGAGGAAATGAAAAGTTCCATCTGAACAAAGCAATGTCAATCCCTGAGCTGAATTTGGTTGGAGGAGTTTTTGTAAGGGATGAGTAGAGTAAGCAGGTTGTTACATCAGAGTGAAACCACAACAGAGTGATACCATACTTCAAATATTACATGGCTACTTAGTAAGAAACCAATGCATCAATATATTCTCCAGCAAAAATAGACATTGACTCAAGGATATGATGCTTGTCTTCCACTAATTAAAGCTCCCTCTTACTTTATGGCCGCATGGCAACAGTAAAATCTAAATCCTCAATACATAACATGAAACAGAACATTTCTGTTGACGTAAAAAAAAGGTGAATTGAAATAAAAAAAAAGGGGAATTTCTCCATTCAAATGCTCCACTTAGACTGCAGAAAATCTCTATGTCAATATTTTATTGAAGCAACCAAGCAAACCAGCAATCTATTAAACTATTAAATGTAATTTGATTCCAACAAAGATTAAAAAGGAAGGTAAAGAGGCACGAGTACAAGATTGTGGACATCATTTTTTTTTACAAGACATATATTTTAAAGTAATTAGAATCTTTTCCAATAGCACCTAACAAAGGATAATTTAGTGCACCTATTTCAAAATATACATGGACCATTTTCCTGCATTAACCTTTATTGCAGTGTTTTTACTGTTGATGAGAATATTGTTAAATAATTTAGCTTGAGCAGACAAGGGATGTTCTTTTGCAACTTATGCCACGTCTGAATAAATGCAGATTTGAAATTAAGTTTATAATGGAAGTCCAAGCAGGAAAACTACTATGCTTTCATTTATACGTACATTCATCCATTGAAGTCATCCATCACTCCTCTCTCAGTCGTCCTGCCTTCCTGCATTACTGATAGCTGATTGTGGCAGTCACTCACTTAATCACTGAACCAACACTGGATGGTTATTTGGGTACCTTTCACCTCCACTTAACCGTGGAAACACCTGCAGCCGAACTGAACCAGACTGCTTGACGGAAATTCAGCTTAAGTCCAAACTGTAATGGAAAACGAAGCAGGTAGTGACCAAACTGTGTGGAGGTGAGCCGAGCTGAACAGCTACCACAAATGAAAAGCAGTTAAAAGTGCTGAGTCCTGTCTACCTCTGATCCACCTATTCTCACTCTGTCTAAGACGTCCAAATCCATGAGGAAAAATTATTTGCAAGTAATTTTTGTAAAACCAATATAGTTCGGTTTGCAAAGTGCTGCTCAAATTAGCCACATTTGCAGCATCTGATCCTTCTGCAAGTTTACATTCAGATTTTTGTGCTGGACATGGTTTAACTTTGTTCAACTGAATATGAAAGTTCACATTTTTCTCCATTTTAGGTCCAAACTGCAGAGCCAGAAGAGAAGGCCCATGAGCCAGGGCAACCACAGCCACAGCCACTGGCAGGCGGCTGTTTGACAACTTGGAAAAATTGTTGTCATAAATTAAGGGACAACAAATAAAAGTAAAATTATCCATCTATAAACTAACTGAATGGTTGACTGAAAGACTTCCTCAGTTCTGTATGCTTTTAACATCATACTAGGGGTGTGTGGAAAGGGCCAGGGGACATGAAATGATTTGCAATATGGGGACGACCATACAATTCCACAAGGTATATCACAATATATCATAATGCTATAAGCAGGGCAAAAAATAATTAGTTCTTAATTAATATTTATATTTATTCATATATATTTTTCATAATGTAGTAGTATTAAGAACCCATAATATTTTAGGCATAAAAACACTATGTTATTTCATCTGAAGCATGGTCCCTGGGGCATGGATAAACTTTATAGTCCGTCCCAGTGTCAGCATTAACAACAGTACATACTGTATAACTAGAGGGACAGTCAAATGGCTGAATTTCTGCTGCAACTAGCAGCTGAGGGCTGAAATTTCAAATCAAATGTACCAAATTTAACTTGTAAATATTGTTTCATTTTGACAAACATTGAAACAGTACTACCACAAAGTATTGCCATATATTGGTGTATGAATATGTTCCTAAATCCAGACATTATATCTTTGTACAATTTGCCAATTTCTCTTTGAGTCTTGTTTTTTGGTCTTTGACTGCTTATTCTTGCTCCCTTTTTCAAAAGGTTAATTGATTGAAATTAATCTGCTGTCTTACAGGGGACGAGTACAGATAGAGTAATTCTCATGAGTCTGATTACAAAACTGTTTATTGCAACAGTCAGTTATAGAGTTTTAAATCCCCTTATTATGCTGTAATTGACCAATCAGAATTGAGTGTTGAACACAGCATTTAAATAATAAGATGTTCAGGCTAAATCAATTGTCAAAGATGTCAAAAAATGTTTTATCTCACATTATTTACAATTCCTTAAAAAAAAATTCTGGATCCACAGCTGGATTCGGACCAACGCAAAAATATTTTTACACTTCTCCCTTAAACCATGACCAACATGCCCTGGAAATGTAATCAAAACCAACTTAAAACATATTGAGCTTTTAGCAAAAATCTTGGGATATTGACAAGTCTTAAAAAATATACACATCCAGGATCCAAATCTGGATATGGATCGCCATCAAAATCTTCTCACTTCTTCCCAGTGTCACAACCAACAACCATAAGAATCTCGTCAAAATATGTTCAAAACATTCGAGTTACCTTGCAGACAGACAAACAAACAGTTAAATGCCAGCAAAAACATTACCTCCTTGACAGAGGTAATAAATGATAAAAGGAGCTTCACAGTCTAAACCTGCTCTTTTGTTGGGGGTTTTTGTCAACATTTGTGATGGAAAGGTACTATACAAGTAAAGACTGATTGACTGATTAATATAAGGGAGGGGAGTTTGGACAACCCAAAGGCCCATGATTGACAGGACCTTAATAAAATATAGACTGACACTAATTAATTCTTTTTCAACAAGTTATTTCAATATTTTCAATAGATTTTAAATCTCTATTGGCACACCATATGCAGTTTATAAGTAACCTGTGCCTGCCAAATACTTTAAAAAGGAATATAAGGCGTTGTTTATGCAGCCTCCTAAATTAGAAATAAAAAGCCTTGGTCTCAAAGGCTCAAGGTTGGAATTTAATTGGACAGCTGTTGACAGAAACTAATAGATCAAAATAACATCTATTCAATCTCGTGTTGACAGCAGGAGTGCTTCGTCTTTGACATTCAAATTTCTCTTCAAACATTAAACAGCTATTGCCATGTGGTCTCGGGGGAATCACTTCAATCAATTTTCTTGTTTTTAACAGGAGATTTATCTCAAATGAGTTTGACAAACATCCAGTCTCCATGGCCGTGTGTGCAGCATCGTTTCCTCAGTAACCTGTGCGACAGCCGCTTGCTGATGAACTGTGTAATTAAAGGCGCGTCAGGCTAACTTCATTTTGCCACGCTTCAATAACCCACTGGCTCTTTCATGTGTTTTTGTTTCAGGTCATAATGTATTCAGAAATGAGTCTGAGAGGCAGGCTTTAAGAGTAAATAAAGGAAATTGAACTCAAAATAGCTGAATAATGATTGCCTCCTTCACATGACATGCAGTGTGAGTTAGCAATACAAACAGCATTGCTAATAACAGCTTGACTGCCAACTCAAGTCCCTGCAGGTTTTAAATTGTTCAGGCTGTCTTCACATTTCAGCAACCAGGGTTTATGAGCAACAGAGAGCTGGACATAAGCCCTGCTGAAGGCCACAAACAGAATAAATAGAAAGTTTGGGTCACAGACAGGATTAAGGTTTAGAAAATATTATCCAGAAGCTACTTTTGGTGTTTGGAAAAAAAACTGAAACCCTGAAGTTATTTCTCTGCTTCTTAAAGAATCTCAAACATTATCTTCCCATTGGGAGCAGAGGCAGAGTGCTGCTGCAGTGACAGACACACTGCGGATAATACCGATGATGAGATAAACCATCACACGACAAAGGATCGGGTACTGTATTTACTGAAGCACAGGGAGAAAAATGCATCAACATTTATTAGATGCGCTTCCTCCCATCTTCCTATATAAATAAATGTAAGTACAATAAAGTTTAAAGGTGCTTGTTCTCGATAAAATTAAATATTCATGAATGTAAAGTGAAAGTGATTTAAAGTCAGGCATTAATAATGTAGAGTCTAAAACTCAAACATTTTTATTAGTTTGTCTTCTTTATAGGAGAGTGTGGGTGTAGTTTGTTCAGATTGATTGACAGCTCATGTATTTATATGGGCACAAGGTATTAAATAATTCAATATTTTCATTTATATGTTTCTTTCTGCACAGTTAAGCCTGGTCAAGTTTCAGGCTGTGAAGAAATAATCACACATGCACTGGCACTCTTCACTGAGCTTAGCAAGCTTTCACTTTGTGACTTGTGCTACTAAGGAAACACCAAATAAGAGGAAACAACTTGGTCTAACAGAAAAAAAATAACAGAAAGTTAATAAAAGATTTGAGAAAATCCTTCATATAAATAACTTATGTAAAAACAATGGCGAGGGCACCTAGGACACCATGTGGTGAGTAAAAATATGAGGAAAAACAGATCTTCAGGGTGCTCTTAAAATGGAGGAAAAAAATGAAAGGGAAAGCTCAGCAGTGCTTGTAAATCAGGGAGTCCAAAACTTTTTTCATTAAGGGCCACATACAGATAAATTCAAGAATGACCAGGCCACTCTGACATACACCACACATTAGCTGGCCCTTTTTCAAGCCACGCTAGTCTACGTTACTTTTGCTCAGTAAGATAAACTGACCATCAAGCCTCTATTCATTGAAAACAACTAAAAATGCCCCTTAACTTGAATAACATTTATATGTTTAACTGACTTTAATTGTTCATAAATTGGGCCTCAGTAAAAGAACAAAGACATATAGCAGGGTGAGTGAGGATAACTCAAAATGTCAAGTTATCTTATGCTTGCAATATGTCGCCTAACATTAGCTTATCTTTGGAGGCTCAGCAACAAAGTTTTTGTTTTATAATGAATCAGAAGCTTGTTTAATATTTTAACATGTCTTATTTAATCTGTGCTTATAGTAAGTTGTAAGTTACAGTTTATGCTAGTTAGCTGATGTTCCAGAAAAGTAATGTAAACAGTACATCTCACTGATATTACTATACCACTATATATATACATGTATATGTATGCATATGTATCATGTCTTGACATTACCAGAACATCACATATAGTGAGATTTCATATCTCATACTAATTTTTAAGCATTCCCAATGATTGTGAGTGGGGTAAAATATCACTGCTGTTGTTAGCAGAGTGGAATCCAAAGTAGACATCTTTACATAATTAACTTTCAGGGAAGGAAACAGCACAAGAAAAATGTTCTTGATGTTGATGCAGATATTTTAAGCTGTTCTTGTGAACAACCCAAGCATGGAATTTAACCATATAAAGCAACAGAATTGAGGTCACAATTTCACTCCAACTCCATGAAAAGACTTGACTTAAACTGGAGTTTGTCTGACCAGGGTACCTTAGCAACCTTTGCACTGAGAAGGGGCTTTATGAATAGTGGGTCAGTAGACCACAGAAAGCTTAAAAAAAAATGGTAAGTTGTATTACAGTTAAGCATTTTGGGTTGGCCAGATTTCAGGGGGGGCTGGCCAGTCCTGGCAACCACTTGTTCAGGTGAGGATGAGCACTGTGTAGCAGAGAGGGTAGATACTGATGGTTCGTATCCACATTCAGACACAAAACAAGAGCAAACTGTGATGAGCAGCAAAGAAACTTTGTAGAAGTGTTTGTGCTTAAAGATGAAAAAATAATGACCACAATATGCAATGTCAAATTTTATATGGAGTAGATAGCAGAATATGAGCTTGATCTTTGCTATTTGCTTATCAGTCAAGCACAAGGTTCATGCTCTCATCCAACGTGAGCCATACTAAGGAGTACTTTTTGGAGTTTGTTGAAGGCTGATTGAAAATAGACATCTTTGGACATCCCTTTTGTAAAGAGCAACTGCCATTGCAACTGGAGATATTGCACGGACCAGCCTTTTTACTGAGAAATCCATCATGAAACTAGGCCACACAGATATGATCAGTTTTACCATAAAACAGATTAATTTGTTATCTTTTCCCATCCATTTATACAATTTCAAAGATTTCATGTGACTTTTCATCCCAGTGTCAGGTGTCAGGTGACACATCTGTAGCGTAACAGATTGTGGAGATGTTAAGACCAAGTCCCAGTCTCCACTATGAAGCACTGAACCATTAAAGACCTTAACAGAAACAGGTCTGAGTACATGAGTCTGTGAGGGCTTGAAAAAAATATATTGATGACATTGTGGCACATTCATGACATCAAATCTTGACTTAGAAAAGGAGAAAAAGATCACTTTTTATGTGTTTTTGTGATTCATCCATTAGAGTTTCCATATATCTCAGCACAATCTCAAACAGTGAAAAAACAGTAGAGGCTTAAATATTCATACTTCCTGAATATTTGACTGAAAATACTGGCAACTCTTCAAAGATGCAACAAATAACTGAATAATGTTCTGGCAATATTAACTTTAACTTGAAGTTTTCCCAACACGTCCATGTGTGCTTATTTTTTTTCTATCAAGAATACTGTGTCAATTTATAAGAATTTGTTTTCATTAACCATTTTTTTTCTATGAACTCTGGTCCATAGAAAAGTACGCAGATATGCTGACTCATGGAAGGTGCGTCATTTGCCCCTGAACAATCCACATCAAAGCCCTCACAGACTTCAGATTTCACAGTGGAACAGCACTAAGCACTTGGGCACTTGATTGAAGGGGTGGTGTTCACACCTATATATAGATTTTTTGTTCCAAGTTAGTCGCACAAAAAAGCTTCAAATTTGCTTATTTTCTTCAAGTTACACATTAATGTTTGATCTGCCTTGGGACATAAATGTAAACAAACTTGGTGTAAAGAGAAGGGAGCTTTTAAAGTTATATGGTGTCTACAGCAGACCACAGAGGACACCAGATACCATGGTAGCTTATTACACTGTAACACCTGCAGAGGTCAGAAACTGTCAATGATATGGAAAAGTGGAGAGAAGCTTTAAAAAAGCATAAATGTTCCTGCTTGAATGAGCTGGACAAAATTCTGGGGACTAAACAAGTTTTTGCTCAAGTCAATAATGTCCAGTTCTGTGATTATCTGCTGCTGAGACAGTGAGAAATGACTAACTGTACGAGGTCCAAAACATTATCATCAATTAGTACTTTGTCATCAGCTTAGTTGGTACACAAACTGCTCCAGGGGTCCAATGGAAGTGAGCTAATACCATCTCTGTCAGGCCAGCTCGAGGCGGTTGTTTGTACCAAAACAGGGATTGATACCCGTTTCAAGCTGTAATATTTACGCTCCTGTGATGCTTCACCTCCACAGAAGGGGGGGAACAAGTTGACCCCTTCTCTGTTTCGTCTCCAGAGGTATTATCAGAGGCATAATGCTGGAGAGTCGGAGGCACCCAGACTCAGCGGGAGATGGGAGTGCCGCAAGTGAGTGTCTCTGCCTTTGAGTATGTGGGGGCATGCATGTTAGTTGTAGCGTATATTGACACAAATATTACGGTTGTACAGATTTAATGTGAATGTCTCGAGGTGAATATATGACAGAGCTTTGTTGCAGTGCTTTTATGTAAAGGCACTATAAATTCAGATGAGTCATGCCAAAAAGAAAATCCCCACTTTAATTGGAACAACCCTCCCAAACTATCTATGTGTAAATACTACCAGAGTCAACTGATCAAGATCTCTCAACTTATGAAACTATCTTTTTCACTCAACATTAAGTAAACAATCAATTGAATGACCTATTTTACTAGACATATTTTGATGAAACACACTGCTTCTTGTGGTAAAATCATTGTAATCTGGTACTAAATCTGTTTGCCCATTGGGTCATTTCCATTATATATTAGCATCTGTTTATCTGTGGATTACATTTATACCACACATTGAGGATGCCAAAAATTCATTCAAAATTCCCATATTGGGAGAAGTGGTGTTAGGACTGATTTATTGGCTCTCTTAAATTGCACCTGTGTTCAGTAGAGGGTGGACTGGTGTTGAACAGAGCCAAACTAAGAAGACCCCAAGATGCAAGACACAGAAGACATTAAGAGGTTAGAGTTTTGACACATTAATGTCTTTATGTTGTACCAACCAAGGACAGAGTCCAAGGTAATTTGGGAGGAGTGGGGCCATTTTCGAGACTGCATACTACACGAGCAGTTGTACTGATTTTGTCAAAATGTAGTAGGGCCCGACCGATATATGGGCCGATTATAGCCCTTTTTAAAGTATTCAACATCGGCCAGAGTTTTGCTGATGTAACAGCGATAGATTTCTTAATTTGTCATAAAACAGTAAACACTGTTCGGTGTCCAAGCTGCGCAGAATGATGACGTTGCGAAAGATGGCGGCGCGCGTTGTTGAAGTGGCTCTGAGCTCTACTGGTGCTGTATCTACGGATGATGGAGTTGCTGAATGTTGTTTTTGCCTGCAAGGCGGACATAATGAGCTACTAGTTTTTATTGTGGAAGCAGTTGCTCTTATGCAAACTTTAGCTCAGTAGTTGGCAGTGATGAGCTTTGTATGGTAATTGCCACCAGTCCGAAAACAAAAAGAAGAGAAATCAGCTCGGCCACAGTATACTACAAAATAACAGCCGTTTGGCAGTCATACTACATACTGCAACCAAATACAGTATGTAGTATGCAGTACACACTGTGTACTTTGTAGTAGAAGTAGTATGTAGTAAGCCTGTCTTTCAGAAAATGAGCTCATCAGGGCATGAAGGACAGTACAGTGTGATGAGTCAACCCACACAAACACACACACACACACACAACACCCACAGACAGGGTCGTTTTGCCTTTATTCAGGCTATAATCTTTAACTGAGCTATTCATCTGTCATGAATGTTTGAGTTATCTTTTTCAAAAGTATAATTATTTCCATCTGGAGTAATGTATATCAGAGCATCTGTGCCACCACTCAAACTGGTTTCTTATTAAAGATGCTGATGTCTCCTGTAACTAATACACATAACAATTGGCTAGTTCCTCATACAACCCTGCATTGAAAACTAAAGGTCTTTCCCTTTGAACAAATGCCAAGTAAGAATCAAGTGGACAAATAAGACAGGGAGCAGTCAGGGCTACACTCCAGGCTGCCTTAAACCTCCACCACAGAAAAAGTTCTGTGGGTTCCTGCCACACCACATGCAGCTGGTGCTCTTTTTCACTCATTTTATCCTCCTTTGCCCTTCAGTCAGCCTGAGTCTGACACAGGGGCACATGCAAGGAGAAAAAAGGTTTTAACTTCAGCAGGAACCCTGAAGCTCAAAGTAAAACCTGCCTTATAAATGTCTTTGAAGGTCATTATGCTAGAATATTGTATTGAAAATCATTGTTCATTGTAGAGCATGCTGCACGTATCTCTTTGAACATTATAAAATAAAAAAAGCTCTCAGAACAGAGCAGAAATCATCTCTTGATTTAAAAATAGGACAAAAAGTCAAATAAACAATTAAATGTATCAATTAGTCCTTTATCTCTCTTATTTGCTTTCTGTGTTTTGTTTCTCTGTTTTCGATGCAGCTCAGAAACCATTTTGCAGGACACGGTGTCTCCTGCAGCTCTCAGAGGGACCACCCGCCGAGAGAAGCCATCACGAGGCCATTTTGGCATTCATGAGCATGATTGATGACACAGAGATAGAGGCGGCACTTTGAGAAATCCCCTCTGCAGCGAGAGAGAAGATGATGATTGTTTGGATGATTCTCCCCTGATAGTACCCACCCCCCTTAGCTTATCAGTGGGGGACAGTCACATAACACTTTGTTGGAGGATGCAGCCTAAAATACACGTGCGAACATACATATAGTGAATAATAATTCCCAAAAGTACAATTATTGGACATTTAATCTCAAATGCTTTTTTTTTTAATATGGGACATTAACGAGTGACTAAACCCACGAGTTTTGACTAAGATGCATCAACCCTGGAAATTCACATTTTGCCAGGACCACAAGGCAGATTTACACCGACACTCCTCAAGATGGTGAACCTCATCTGAATGTGTCAGCAATTCAATACATTTTTCTGTCACTTATTTAAAAATACCTCTTCTCTGTAGTAAACAAAACACAGAGGGCACAAATCTAAGTATGAAGTGTACATAACTTCTCATCACTAAATCACTAACAGACTAGATTATACCCATTATAAGCCATGCTGTTGTCTACTTGTCAGAACAAGTGAGACTGTCTTCTTGGAGGACAAAAAAGTTGATTTTTGCTAAAGCTTAGCACCCAAGTAGGTAGACCTAGAGAAGACAAGTCTGATTATTAACCTCATTTTAAAAAGGCCACTGCCTGCTAGCCTGATACACCAGATGGACCGTTCAATATATTTCACTAGTCCATCTGTGAAAGAGCCCATAGAAAGTATTTGTGAATAGGCAATTTCTTTCAAAAGCATATCTGGCATGGGATTGGACAATCATTCTGTCAATCACATTCATCACCGGCCAATCAGATAATGTAGTAGACAGGGGCCACTGCCACAGGGTAAGGGACAGACTCTTGCAGAAACACGTTGTTAATCAAGCAAAAACATCCTTTCTATTGATAAGTTTGTAGCATTGTGATTTGTTTTTCATTTAATAAAGAAATGCGGTCCAGATCTGCCTGGTCTCTCTTTACAAGGGCAGAGCTGATAATAATTGCAGTGGCTAATGTATTTACTAACATTAACCTCCTACAACCTCACTTAAAAACACCCAACTATCCCTTTAATAATTTTTTTTACTTAAATGTTAATGTTTAGAATATAACTGATCAACAATGCAGCTGAATTTTCATTCATTTACATTTTTGTAAGAGAAAAAGTGGTTTGGGTTTAGTTTCTCTTGCACAGTAGAACCACCGTGCATTCAACATCACAACTGCATTTTTAAATCTCTCTCTGCATGTGACTGACAGGAAGGTCACAATAATCTGACAATGCATCACAGTTATACCGGCGTATGCTGCAGGCTAACAACCAGCCTCTTCCTCTGACTGCACTTCCATTTAGCCCTTTTTAATCCTCTCCATCCCGTTACATGACAGTGGAGAACCTGTGCACATCACACGCTTCGGCAGAGATCATTTGCCTTTACCCCGTGCAGGCTGAAGATCACATAAAAACCGCCGTTATTTCTGTCCCATCTCCACCTCCACCTCCTGGCACTGAGTAAACAGAGCCGGACGTCAAACGATAGCGCGGAGTGTGACATGCTAAGAAGCTCCATTGAAACCAACAGTCAGCTCTGTGACTCACTTTCCATATCCTCCCATCTTGTCTCAGACGTTTGGTAACCAGGAGTGAAACTGAGACAGCAGGGGGGCGAAGCTGAGTGCAGGTTTGATCTTGAACCACAGCAACAAATAGGGCTAAAATTACACGAATTTGTTTGCACTCAAATTAAATATAAGTCAGCTACGGCGGGGGGAGATTATCTGGGTGTTTTTAGACCTGCAAATACTCAAAGACTTACAGAGCTATCCGCCGGTTCATGCTCCCATGCTCTGAATGCCTTCACCTTGTAGCTGCTGACAGCTACGGGCCCGGCCTGGTCAGCAGGCAGATGCATCGGCTTAGTCTGGTGGAATTACTGCACCCACTGAGCCTTTAGGCTTTTGGATCATAACAACAATTCTGTCATAACCCTGCAGCCATTTCACCTGACCTGGTTGCTACTGTCTCAGCACACAAAGGGAACAATAGGACATGGGGAAGCAGAGCTTTTTATCAAATACTGTTGTGGTAGTTTAACAGTTTTGTTAAGAAGTACACTTCTGGTTCTCTCTTTGTAACGGTTTAGTGTACATAATATTGACCAAGTCTCCTTCAAGGCTGACACCCCCAAGATGGTTGAATAATTAGTTGAATATAAGCTCCCACTGCACCAAAATCTAATTGGTCAAACAATCATAAGTGTATCTTTTTATAGAACAAAAAACATAACCCACTCTTTGCAGGATGATATTGTGATACCTAATATTGGTGTTATCGTAGAAAACAATATCGCCAAATGCCGAATGAATACACTATGAATGATTACATACTGTACCATATATTGTTTCAAATATAAAATATGTTCACAAGCATTTTAATATCAACTCAATTTACAACAGTGTAAAGAAAGAGGACTCAATCTAAAAGATGTGCCCTTTAGGCTTACAGCCTGAAGTCAAGTGACCAGAGAAGGCCAAAGGGAAAAAAGAAGGCCTGTTTGCACTGACCATTGTGTGGAGCTGAATTTAATGCACTAAAACCTGCACACTGTCAGCCAGAATGTAACTTCATGTATGTTAAGATACTGCAGTAATATAGGAGAATGCTTCCACTTACACCCGAGGTGGATAACTTTGGTAATACAGAAGGTCACATTAATTTTGTCCTTTTAATGCTAGAGGGCCAAATTGTTTGAATTTAAACAGTGTGCTTTCCACATTCAAAATATTTGCTACAACATATATATATTACACAAACAATTTTATTTTTATTTTAACAAATGCATTCAGTAATGCACAAACTTGAACAAATGACAGCCAATTATGGCTCTACTTTCCTGGAAATATTGCTACTTCTAACGTTTTTATTTTAGATTTGTAACGTGTTCTCCATTTATATACATATATTTTTTTATATATTTAAAAATAACTGGTAGGCCGCATTGGAACAGTAGGGGGGCTTCATGTGGTCTCCAGCCGTCTGTTGCCCACCTCTGCCTTCCACCATGGTAAACAGATATCTACAGATATATTGGCATTCTTATGAACTTTTACATGCAACATAAACAATAACTACTCTGTTTGGGAAGGGAGGAAAAGAAAATTCTTAATCATCAAATCATCTGTGAGTAGGTTAACATTGGCTTTTTAATGGTCTTGTTGATGGTACTAGAATCAATATTGGCTGACACTTTTGACAGTGCTTCAGGATGGTATTTTTTGTGACCAGAATACTGTATAATGCACACCAGTAAGGCAATGAGCATTTTTATAGCAACCATTCAGTTGGTTAATGTGTTGGTGTAACTTTAGTCTTTAGTCTTTAGTCAGCCAACCTTTCATTGATTTACCACAGACAGGAACTCTCTTTATTAAAGAGGTACAAACCCCACAACCACACATACTTTTACCTTTCTGGACTGACTCTAAACAGGTCAAAACTCAAAATGCTGCGGTTATTCAACTTGAAGAGATTTGTATCGCCTTTTCTGTGAAATCTGACGTCTAACATGTACTTCTAAAGCGTCTCACATCAAGAAAAGTAAGCACACATCTGTCAGTTACTACGATTGAATATTAAAGGCTACACATGTATCAGATTTCAATAAATCACATGGAAAGAGCAGTAATCTAACATGAACATAAAGTATGCAGAAGAGGAGAAAGCTTCTTTATGAAGCCTGAAACATGTAGCATAAAGGTTGGTGTCTTTTTTTATTTAAATCATCAGAGTTAATAGAGTGATGACAGCTGTACGGCTGACAGAAACAATAAGCTACACGCAAGGCTTAAGAGCCACTCGACACAGAGTCCCACAAGGAGCAGCTAATCCATGAGCAGGGGAATATTTACGGCAAAGTAATGTGATGGCTGGAAATGCTCCACAGCTGCCATGTGGACACTATTAACCTTTTCCTTGCCAACTCATAAACAGATATTACAGGTATGCAATGTAGCAGATAATGAATATTAAATCTGTAAAACGGTTTTAAACTTAATCTCTTTAGCTAGGTGCACTATAAAAGGGGAAATGCATATGACATGGAGCATCACATTAAATGTCATTGCCCTGGTTTTTAATTTTTTTTTATGTTTGTTTTGTTTTGTTTTGCTACATTTGACTAAAGGTCCTGTAAGTTGGTTTAAGATGGTTATAGAAATATCAAAATTAAACTGATGCCTCTTTAAGAGTTAGAATAGAAAACAAAAGCATAGACAAAGGGAAACAAGATTAATTACTTCAGTATTGCTATCAATAATGCATGTTACTGCAGCTGCAGATAAAGGTATCAGCTTAACCCTCATAAATCAACTTTTTATTTACATTTCTAATGTAAACAATTTATAGTGTGAGATACATGATGGTTAAAAGCAACAACATGATACTCCTCTACCTTAGAATTGTAGTTTCAAAGATATTCTAATAATACATTAACTTTTGACAGGGAGAAAGGCTCATTTTCAGAGTGCCAGTTGCCTGTTTTCAGAACTATGCCAGTTTAACAACAGATTATAGCTGAAGTGTGCAAGGCTTTACAACTCTGGTTTTAGCTTTCTTTTAAAAAGAACCTGTCTTCAGCCTACTTATTCTAACAGCTAAGTCTAAAAGCTATGTGTGAACAATGATGAATTCAGCTAAGAGGTAAAAAGAAGAAACAGTCTCATAGCACAATGTATACTCCTACAGATATTCATGACTGACACACATAGTATTGGGTTACATAATCTGTGACTGATTAACAGCTTAACCTGATTAAGAAATCTAAGTTACTCGAGTTATGTTTCAGGTTTGGGTACAAGTCAACAAGTAAATCCAATATCCAAAGGAGTTGGCACCTTGGTGTGCTGTTTCCAAAACATTCTGACATTACTTGCAGTGTGAACCAGAAGTCCACTTCTCTTTTCTCTCTCATTATGTTAAATGTATTCACAAAACGGAGGTAATTTTTGTTTGCTGTTTAGCTAACACCCTGTTTACAAGTGCTATTTTATCATATAGAGTCTGTAGAGGAAATGGGGATGCAAATAAAAGTGAAGATTAGGGCAACCAGTGGGACAGCTGTCAGGAAATGATCATGGGAAATCAAAGTAAGCAGCATAAAACATGAATGAGAGGCAGAGACAGAATGGAATAATTGAAAAGCAGGACTTATATTTTTGTACAGCAGTCTGTGGTATACATTAAGTGTTTCCAGGGCAATGATAAATAAGCCATGTCTGACATGGTGGCTCGGTCACTCCAGTCACTACAAGGAGAAACACCCTATTACAACTGTAAAAATTAAGAATTTCTCTGGCTTTGGAAACTGTTAATAATATCTGACGTACTAAGGTGCCAGGCTAAATTATAACATTAAGAGCTGTCAATTCAGTGATTTATTTCAAAATCTCATTCACAATTTCATGAAAATTCTACATATTACAGCTTTAGGACTTTTGGAGCCCAGATACTGCCTTAACTCCGGTTTATTATTAGATTTTGAAGACTGCTAGAGTATGCTGACAGTCATTAATGTTTGAAAAAATTGTGTTCACAAACTGAGTGGTCCTGATCCATCTGTATTCTCAGTCTGTCTGAGATGCCCTGTTGCTGCTCCTTCTTCTAAAAGGCTCCCATCCCACATGGGCACTGTGCACTCTGATTGGTTGACCTGTCAACTATGTGGTAACATAGCTCTCTGCCATGTTGTTAATGACCCCATTCATTCTGCAGTGTGTTGCCAGCCCGTGCAAATGGGCTTAAAATGCCAACAAAACAATAGCAGGATGTCACATTGGTGGGTCTATTTAGGGACCAAGCCGTTTGAGGCAGCTACTTGCGTTGCAAAGAGGGGTAAAGTGAGACGTCTAGATGATATAAACTTTTTGTTTTGTGCACAAAAGTACTCAATCATGTGGAGGAGACAAGTAAAACATACTACTGGGCATGTTAACCTAAAAAAAAAAAAAACATAATATGAGCTCTTTAAAATTCTTAATTCTAGACTTTTCCAGATATTTTAAGGACCACAGGAACCAAGTAAAATGATCATGTTTTCCCTATAGTTTTCATAAATGCATCATGCTCCTGTTACTTCTATCTGTTTTCCAAATTTAGACTGACTCCACTAAAAACAGATATAAATAGCAAACAATAACTGCAGAGGAAAAAGGTGATATACACTTAACAAATTGATGTAACAAAAAAAAGGTTCTATATACAAAAAAAAATATATATATAGCAAGCTTTTAAATTAACCTTTAACAGACTGCGTTTCCAGTCATACTTCCATGAGTCAGTTTAGTTAGATTATTGTTTGCGTGAGTGAGGGCGATAGGTGTCGAAGCCTTCAAGGGCACGTCCATCAGTGTGTAAACTTGCTGAGCTGTTGATAATGCCTCATCTATGCAGCAGACATGTAAGGTTATGACTCATTCAGAGAGCAGATCAAAAGACCATCATTCGGGGTGACATCACTCTGAGATGAGAGAGATTGAATCCTGCACTCATTTGGCAGATTAGTTGCGATGTCAGGGACCTGGATCCAAAGGATTTAATCAGGTAGTTATTCAACCCGGCTCTGAACAGGTGCGCCTGTTATCAAATATGCAGCCTTTTACTTGTGCCAGATTCATGGCTTTACAGGGAGAACTACTGGCCCCTGAGCATAACAATGACGACCTGGAGAGAGGAATCTGCTGGGATAATACACCATTTATTCCTGTTTATTTTGGTGCAAATGTGCACGTTTGAATAACAAAAGCATACCGAGACATGACAAGAGGTTTACAGCTCTGTGTGATTCTGGTTTTTAAAGGATTCTTAATAACATTGAGGCTTTGTCCAAGGTTTTTCCAGGGAGCCTTTTCTTTTAAACATTCAGAACCTCTCAAACAGATTTTCTTACATCTAATTGCAACCTTTATGGTAACCTGTAAATGTATAAATTTATGTAGGGCAGGGACAAATGAAGATTCAGCTGTATGTTCTTGTCATGGTTATTACCTCCGCCAAGGAGGTTATGTTTTTGCCGGCGTTTATCTGTCTGTCTGTCTGTCTGTTTGTTTGTTTGTGTTCAAAATAACTTGAAAAGTTCTGAACGGACTTGGATGAAATTTTCAGGAATTGTCGGGAATGGGATATGGGAGAACTGATTAAATTTTGGGGGTGATCCGGATCCCCGTCTGGTACCAGGAATTTTTTTAAGGATTCTTTAAAATTGCCAGATAGGACCATTTTCGCCAAAGTGGACCGAAGCTGCTTGGCGGAGGTCTGCGCTCTCTGAGTGCTTTTCTAGTTGATAGATTTATGAATATTAAATATTGAAATTTTAAAGGTCCCGTGTCCTGGTGTGGTTGACTGTTTACATTAGGTCTTAGGTGTCTATCAAGCAAGGATTTGATTTATGTTGAATATAAAAAGAAAAAAAACAATCTCTGTGGAGCTAGCTGAATGGTGTTCATTATGTCTTCAGTTTCTTAGAAATAGTTTTCTTACTTTCTTTTATCTCAGACATGTATCCTTTTTACATACCTTGACATGATGTCTCGGCGAAAACTTCCACCTTCCTCAGAAGTGGGCATGATTGTCCTGTCATAAAAATTGACAGGAGGGTCATGCCTCCATAACACCAGCTGATACAACACATCACACCTACCACCAAGTGACACCTCTGACAAGGTATGTGAAAAGTATACATGTCTGAGATAAAAGAAAAAAAGAAAACAATCTCTGTGGAGAATCAAGTGGAGAATAGAAGAATAGAATAGAATAGAATAAATCTTTATTTGCCCCACACGGGGAAATTTACAGCGTTACAGCAGCAAAGGGGACAGCATATCATAAAAAATAGACTTAGTATAAAAAAGCAGTATGTACATTTTTAAATAGAATACAGTACATACAACTGGAAATATACAAACTAAAAAGCAACACTATAAGAATTATTCATTCATCCACACAGCAATTGCACTTGGGAATATTGCACATTGCTGGAGAACTGCACAGTTTAGGGTGAGTTTGTGTGTATGGTCTACTGGGAGCAGTGCTGGTTGTAAAGTCTAACAGCAGCAGGCAGGAAGGACCTGCGGTAACGCTCCTTCACACACTTCGGGTGATGCAGCCTGTCACTGAAGGAACTGCACAGGGCTGTCAGAGTGTCCTGCAGGGGGTGGGAGTCCCTCTCCAACATGGATGCTAGCTTCTACAGCATCCACCTTTCTCCCACCACCTGCACTGAGTTAACCTAAAAAACTTGCAGCTCTTCTACCCTCCCCCTTGGAAACGCTTGAATCTGTGGGGGCAGGGATCTACTCGTTCCCCCTATTCCATCTCCACAACATTCATACTGGAGTGTTAACGTTACAGAGGGGGTAACTATTACACTTTGAAATGGCAGCATGAATTGGACTTCTGACTATGAGCGCCGCGCTGATTGGCAGCCCAAACGATGTCTGATGGGAGAGGACAGAGAAGGTTAGAGGTCACGTAGCGGACTTTCAAAACAGTCAGTTAATAGCTGTGCAAAAAAACACATTTGTAGTTGGAGGGTGTATAGCAATTACATCATAAACCCTGAGGAAGTAAAAAACAGAAACGGGTGTTTTATTGAGTGACAGAGTCCATTTCTCAGTGAACTGAGTGTTAAGAAAAAGGTGTTTTTCTGCTCCTCAAGCCCTAACATTTAATGCAAAGAAAATCGATTTTGCAGGACATGGGACCTTTAACCAAACTCATCACATCACCACTCCCTGATTCTTCAGTGGTGTTCAAGACATGAAAAAGTTAAATATGGCAGAAGGTTAATTGACCAAAGAGGAGAGTAATAGCAAAATATAAGATAAGATGAGGACAGCAGAATTATCCCAGACAGTAGTAAAAGAAATAAAAAGGATGAAGCACTACATGTTGCCAAGTTTTCCTATTCTTTGCAACTTCTGGCTTGTTTTCCTCTGAACATGTTAAATATTGTCAGCGACAGGTTGCCATTTTTGGCTTTGTTACTTAGGTTTATTTACTTATTTTGGCTTGCCTTACTCCCTTGTGTGAACCACTCCTGTTGTCCTGTTTCACTCCAGTTAGAAGTTTGTAAGGACTGAAATATCCCGGGAGATTTTTCTGACATATAAACAATGTCTCCTGCTGAATGATACTGAATAAGGGATGGGAATTTATAAGATTTCATCAATACCAATGCTATTATTAACTCTGCTAACTCAGTCTAATTGTTTTTCAGCTCCCTTTGGATTTTGTGAGAGGAAAGTTTTCTCATTGAACAACGTAAAATTATGGGCACTTCTAATTGAGGTGAAAGAAGGATATATATATTGATATATTGATAACCAGCCAGTGTCACCAGTCAGATTCTTGCCAAATCACGCCTCTAATAGACCTTTTTGCTTGTTTATCCCACAAGACCTGGCAACACTATATATGCAATGTCCTTTGAAATGACAGCAAGACAAAGTTGCTGTGAATAAATACATTAATCGACACTTTCAAGGGGAATTTTGTATTCTTTAATGTATCAGATATCATGATATGTCATCCATTTATTTGGGGTTGTACCACCTCTCCTAAAGAATGCCACAAATGTTATTTAACTTTTGATGAGGTTGGCAGCATACAGTTAAACCTGTACCCCAACTGATCCACCAAACAAACTCCTAACAAATGCCTGTCTTGCAATATATAAATTAAGTATCAACACTTCCGATTCATTATGATCTAAATTACAATGCAGATTTCAGTACTTTATTTTAGTGATTTTCATCAAATGTTACAACCCAAGATGCTGAAACCTCTCTGCCTTTTCTGCTGTCCAATATCTTTAAAAAAAAAAACTGACATCACTGGCAACAAAAGCTTTAATACATGTGCAGCAACAGGAATACTTAACGCTTTTTCTTCTTTTAATCTATTCATAGAATGTTTAGACACCAACAACATTTTTAAAGTAATAATTCAGCACTAGCATAAGAAAAAGCAAGTGAACCCTACTTGGACTGACCTTGTGGACCACAAATCATGTATTTTACCACACAGAGTATTGCATATTAATGGTGCATTATTGTATCTCACGTGTTATTCTTTGTGTCACATCACAGTGATTGTCAGTTTCTTACAAAAAGTAATGTTCTGTGGCTGTGGGACAGAAAAAGTATTGAAACTTGAGTGATATACTGAATGATGAAATAGTAAGTTACTGTATTATTCCCACCAGTTCTTAACTATAACTTCAGTCTTTGTGTCCCGACAACACTAATGTAATCCTTCCTAATGTAATTAAACTTGTAGCTTCTGAGTCCCATGACAATGCAAAAAAAAGATAAATTCTTAGCAGGTTATTAAAGAGGTATTTAAATAATTACTCCAAAGGGAAGTAGATGTAATTATGCAGACTGAGTGACTCATCCCGCAAATGGACGGCCGCTGCTGAAGCACTCCACTTTATCACTTTCTTTTTCTCAGGCCAGCAGGAGATAACCTGCAGAGCTGACCATTCATTATCTGTGCTTGGTTAGCACAGTCAGAGACCCTTACTGGACACGTTCACACACATTTCACCACAGCTGCTGCTGCCTGCCTGCCTGCCTGGGGGGAGTCTTTGCACAATCACTGAGTTATTGATGCTGGCTGATGGGATATATTGTTATCACAGCATGAATGTAGGATCTTATAAACTGATAGCCTCAGGATTGTGTGCTTTGGCGTTTTAAATGAGAAGAAGGGCTGGCACATAATGGAGAAGAGCCACAGAAAACAGAGGGCTGTAAAGTCAGTCAGGACATTCAGGGCAATTAATCTAGTTCTGATTTCAGGTACAGTTGTGGCTTCTCACTATCATGGACACAAAAAAGAGATACCATTAAAGAAAGAGCATCAATAAGTCCAATAATGTACACACATAAGAAGATACTGTGTGACAAGTCCTAGATCTAAGACTTACTTTATGTAAGAGTATTACTGCATTAATAAAAATGAATAACTCCGCAATGTAAAGACTCATGATATGATCAATAACATCTATAAACAAGAAGTGGGTTTAGCAGGACGATTGAACACTTGCAAAGAACTCTACAAGATCAAATTTCTTCATGAGCTGAGCATCCTTAAACTTTTAAATGCCACAGAAAGATCCATATCTGCCAATCCAGACATTTAACATTTGAAGCAATCATCTGGATACTGCTTTCCTACACATGACACTTTACAACCTTATCAAAATGTTTTTGTAATAATTGAGCAACCCTACTTGGAACTATTTTAGTAACTAAGGAAATCTCCTGTGTGTTTACTTTGGCCACTTAAACTTGCACCAAATTTGAAAGTTGGCTGGGATGTATAACCAGTTGGTTAGATGCAGAAATGGGTTCCCCTGCACGACAGGAGATTTAAGATCCTTTTTAGGAATGCTGATGCCAACCCAACTTTCATCTTTACACCCATAATATAAAAACACCAGGGGCAGGCACCACAATAAGGATGGGTGTCAAGAATGGCTTTAGAGCTGTGCACCTAGTCTTCTGACTCAGTTCGATTCAATTAAGGTCATGATAATTAAGTTAATGATTCAATTCGATTCGATATCAGGATGCATCATGATGCAAAGCAGTGTGTAGTTTCCTTGATTTTCCATATTACTGCACCAGACTACTTTTTAGATTAAAAAAAATACAAGCAGTCAGATGAGTATTAACTCATTTTACCAATAAGAAATGGCTTTTGAGATCGACCACAATATTTTTATGTAACCAAAATAGATAGATTACATAGGTCTCATCTTTCTATACTTGTTTGTTTCTTCTTCATAAACAAAGCTGATACTGCAGTCCAGCAGCAGCCTTTTCGAGATTGATTAATTATTGACTCTCTCTGCATCAATGCATCTTCATCTACGTCTCTATCCCAATTCGTTGATCAAAAGAATATTTTTGACACCCTAGTTTCCAGCTAGTTTGAGGGATCAAAGTAATTTTCCTTTAGGCTTGACGATTCCCTCTTACTTAGTTACACTTGTCTATTAACGCAAAACATTCATTCTCTCAGTAGAGGCAGTCAGCACTAACAGAAACTAAGAAGTCAAGGTAGAAATCATGGTGGACGGGAGACAGGTTTGGTCAAAGGGTGGCTTCATTTTAAAAATTATGACACTTACAGTGCAACAAGAAGGTCTATGGCAGTGTGATTCCAAGCAACACTTAAACACCTACAACATGCTTCAACTTTTGTCCACGCAACACTGCATTAAATATCAGGAGTGCCACATCTTTGTCGTTGTTGACACAGAAAACGCCACAGAAAATGACAAGGATCAGTAAAGGTATCAACGAATTTGACTGACAGCAAGGGTAAAATCTAATTCCCATCTGTATGCAGAACCATTATTTTACATGACAAAAAACTTGCCTTAAAAGCTGAATATCGATATGAAAATCTCTGACGATACTTACAGCCAAATATTTTCATCACACAAATTAGCTATAATATCCCATAATATCTGTAATATCTGCAAGATGTACACTGTACCATGATATTTTACCCCATCATCACTCAATGTCCACTTTTATAAATCAGAAATATAATTTATTAAAGAATAAAAATTCTGTTTTCTTGCTTCACATCTGTTTATAACACAAACAACAATTGTAACCATGAAGGAATTTGTCAATTTAAGTACAGATACCAGTATCGGCGATGAAGGCTTTGGAAATATTGAATATTGGATATAGGCAAAAATTCAGTATCATGCAACCCTTTGAATAATAATACCTTGTCAGGATGTAGAAGAAAATAATATCCTTTCCTTACTACATGACAGAAAAACACAAGGGTTCAAATGCAATAGGAAATGTTTTTGTGGGATAAATAAAAGAGCTAAAAATTAAATACAGTATTTCCAGAAATGTCAGTTAAGCACTAGGAAAGAGGACTCCAATTAGGGATGCACAGATGCATCTGTTTAACACTGGCATTGGCCCTATTTCACACACACTGGCTATTTAGCAAATAATGTGGGAGGAACAGATGCCAGGTGTTAATTTTTATCTGTTGTGTCTCATCAGGTGGAAGAGTTTTTTTTGTTTGGGTCCATTAAGAAAACTGTGTGACAAACTCAGAAATGTTTTCATGATCAAACAAGAGAGAAGCATTGGCACTGTGGGGGATTATATGATGGATAGACAGTCAACTCAAAGTTCAGTTTCATTCTGATCAGCATTGGTATCAGGCCTGATTTTTACAATCAATGCATCACTAACTCCAATTATGTATGACAGAGAAAGATGGGAGAAAGTAGAAATACAGAGGAAATACTTATTATGAAGTTATTAAATGCAATTTATCTTAAAATAAATATTACAATGTGGCTAGGACAATGAAGTAAGGGGGTTAAGCTTGTTTGTTTGTTTATTTTTTTTTCTATTTTACTTTCATGTATTGTGTGGATATGGGTACAGCATCTATGTTGTCCTTGTTGATTTATTTTGCTTGTCTATTGTCTCATTGAGAGTATGTGAGTCATAACTGTCATTGTTCACTTGATGAATCTATGTTATTCAGAAAATGAAAATAAAATATAAAAAGAAAAAAAGAAAAAGTCGTAATAGCATACAGTGGGAGATACTGTGTGGCAAGTCCTCGTTCTAAAATTTACTTGATGTAGGAGTATTATGGCAAAAAAATATGACTCCACAATCAATGTGCAGACTTGTGGAATGATACAAAGTATATATAAACATGAAGTAGTGGGTTTAGCAGGAGAATTTAACACTTTCAAGGAACCCTACATAATAAGATTCAGTATGAGCTGAGCTTAAAGTTCTAACCCGAGATAATCCCCCCCTGCATCACAAAAGTTTCTCCTTAAGACCCTAACTATGAATGACTTCACCTCACGGATGAGAAAGTGTTCAAACATCCCTCTAAATACTTAATTTAACTGAAGAGCAAAGTCATAAGGATGCCCAATATCATCGACAGTTTGTAGCTTTAAAAGTTATCAGTAGATCCCTTTCATAGATATCAGCACAGTGAGCACATCATTTTGTCATTTAAAGCTGAATCAGCAGACCTGCATCAGCTGAAACTTTTTCTTCAATCTCACTTTTTAAACTTTTAAGAGGGTTACGTTTTAGGTCTAAACTCAAGGAAAAATCCTGCAAACAAGTTGTTTGGATGGAGAATGTATTCTAACTTGAGTGTAAGGTCTTAAGAAACAAAGTCAATATATTTTGATCTCCACAGATACTGTAGTCTACAGTGCCATTTGTTGCATAAAATCATTGGGACTTGTTTTTATTAATAAAAATAAAACTGTTTATATCAGTATTGATATGGGTGTTGGCCAAATGTGTCAAGAAATATCAGGACATCAGACACCAGCAATTAAACACAATGTTGCTTCCTTTTCGGCATTTTCTTTATATTAAGTTGGACAAAGTGACATATTTCTCAAGAAAATGAGGGATGCTGTTGTGTTTCTGGGAGATGCACAATATTGAATTTTTGCAAATATCTGATATGCCAATATTTCCATACTCATTATTGGAGATACCAATACAGATATTTTTCATCAAGACCACGGAGCTTTCAATGTGACAAGGGATGGGAATCGATGAGGGTTTGTTGATACCAATGCCATTAGTGATTCTGCTTAACAATCTGATTCTTTAACAATTCTTTTATCGATTCAGTCTGATTTTCTGTGTGGAAAATTGTTGGCCTAACATAGATTGTCAGTGGCAGCAATGACAAACACATGACACTCTTGTGGAGTCAGCAACTTTTTGGAGAAAATTGAGACGGAATTTGAAACACTTCTGCCCCCCTGTCTGCCATGAGTTTTGACTTCTTTGTTATAATTTCTGCTGACTGCCTTGGATAAGAGCGTGGCGTCCATTGCAAACCATGCAGAACAAAGTGACTGTTGCAAATATGCTGAATTTGACTGGTTACAGGATCATTTAGTTAGGATTATTAGAAATTCTAGTCATCCCTGAGCTATATTTGCATCCCACTATATTGTGATATCAACAAAGTTTTGAATGCAAAAGTTTTTATAAGTAACAGTACACCCCTACAATGTGAATAAATACTCAATATCTACCAAAAGAAAATTAAAAAACCTACCACAGACTGTATATTATTTTGTATTGTACTGATTGTTACATATCACACAATACATCACTTAACATAAAAGATGAAAATACAATCAAAGTCAAGCATTAAGACTTCTGGCGTATAGATTCCCCTCATGTAAAGGTGATGAGCTATAAAGCAGATATATTTCTTAACTCTGACATCGTCTATTTGCATCATAAGTAATCCACAGTTTAGTTTACAGGCATGTTTAATTCCATGTCTTAATTCAGAGGTTTCTTCCCCATAACTTCGTCTATTTTCTCACTTCTGATCATAACACTCAAGGAGAGTGACAGCTGTCTCTCAGTGCAGTCTTACCTGGGATCTCCTGAAGAGGAACATGTGTGAAGCTGAAGCCTCTCCCGGCACAAGCCTCCCTCACCTCGCTGCAATTCCGTGCTCTGAAATCAGCTCTGGCTGCAACAGACAGCACAGAAAAAGTGCAAATGATAGTCTGTAGTCTGAGCATTGTTCACCGGTGTGCGATATCCTGATTCTCTGTAGGACCCTGCGTGTTGCTGAAACTCCCCTGCAGCAGATCTGCAGGTATTTAGTGACCGGGAGGTTAATGGTTGCAACTCCACTCAAAGTGACTGTAAACACATTTCCAGGAGCAGAACGCAAGCCTACGGAGAGCGACAGTGATTCAGAAAAAGTCCTCCGGCGCAGCAGGAAAGACGACAAAGAGTGTGGAGGTGCCTCATAAATCCAGACGGTGCGTTAGCCGGTGTGTTGACTCAACTTGTGTCAGCCAGACGGAGCCTCTGGTCGCTGTGTTGAAGGCGAAGTGCTGTGTGGAGAGGAGCGCTCCGTGTTCAGATCAGATATACTGCCGAGGTCTGCAGAGCGGGAGACAAAATATGGAGTGGAGTCAAGCCTCGTCCGAGCTGACGGGGGGCTGCAGGTTCTTTTAAAACACCAAGGCATACGTAAAAACACAATTTACTGAAAATAACGCACATCACGAAGTATAAGCGACCACAAGTCAAGCTCTTCTGAGGAATTTCTGCGATATTTTAACACCGGAAAAACACGACATGGTGAAAGGCAGCAGCTTCTGCGGGAAAGATGAGAAAAACTTTCAGACTGAAGAACGTACGACGTGACCCGACAGATACTGATAGCTAGCATAACAGTTAAGCTAGATTATAAATCAAAATTGGCGAATTTTTATACACCAAAAATCCAAAGAGGAAATCATTTTTGTTTCCTTTATTCATTAATGTCTTTTACATGGTCAAGTCTGATATAATGTCAAAGTCATAAATTTAGGAGCATGTTTGAGTCCATGAGGTGGTAAATTTACTGGGGAACTCAACTCTGAATCATCAAAACTCTAAAGTAGAACTTATCTCATTACCAGATATAGAAGCATACCAAACTAGAAAGCACTCGGAGAGTGCAGACCTTCGCCAAGTGCCACGTTCCCCCTATTTGTCATTTGCACCATAAATATTAGTCCCACATTTATTTTGACAACATTTTTAGATTCCTTGACCATGAAAACATACCATTGGCAACCGAATTCATAATGATATCAATATTAGTTCAGCAGTTATTCACGAAAATCAAATTTTCCTTAATGGCGGTTTTCTTCTGCATCTAGCCCCCTAGCTTTTGAAGATACAGCAAATCCATTGGCACCTTCCAAATTCCACAATGCCTTGGCTATTTGATGGTGTTTGTTGTGTGTTTATAGCTTCATTTGTTCTCTTCCTATGATGAAAATTCCAAAGGTCCTATTTTTTCATGTTCTGGACCATAGTATCCGGAATTATTCTTTTATCCGAATCAGTCTTTGATATACTGTAGAGCATGTTAGAAACTTGTCCTGTATTTTTTTCCCAAGTGCCCTAACCATTATTTATGGAGTTATATGCAGAAATGTCGAAAATGGCCCTATCTCAATGTTAAAGAATCCTTTAAAAAATTCCTGGATCCAGACCGAGATCCGGATCGCTTCCAAAATCTACTCATTTGTTCCTTATCCCAATTCGGACATCCCCTGAAAATTTCATGAATATCCGTCCATAACTTTTTGAGAAATGTTGCTAACTAACTAACTAACTAACAGACAGACAGACAAACAAACCCTCCCAAAAACATAACCTCCTTGGTGGAGGTAATTATGTTTTTCCTAATGTTATACCAGCAAGTAGTCTTACAGTGTCTGTTTCTTTTTGAGCTACAAAGACCAAGAAATGTATTAAATTATCATGCTGTCTCCAGCCTATAGTAGGCTGTAGACAGAATGCTTTTTTGCCTTTAGAAACTCAAAAATAGTATGGTACTGAAGTCATTAATTAACATGTTCATGAGCTCATTTTTCTAAAAAATATTCCTTGAAAATTTACATCCCCATTTCATATATTTATTCTAAAGAGAGGCTCTCAACGAACCTTTTAACATTTTGTATCGTACAACTTTTGTTACAAAACTTTATTTTGTGGTCAAAAATCATTTCAAGTAGATCTTTGAAATGTTAATGCTGGGGAATAATTGCATGGTGACTCAAATTCTTACAAAATATGTCACATCAGTGACATATATATACGGTATGTATATGAATATATGCATATTAATTATTACTTTTACTGCTTATGATTAGAACATGGATTATAAGGCAGCTTACAAGAAGACATTGGATTTATTATTGTTTAAAGGAAATAATGTGAAGTTGTTTATTTTCTGAATTTCATACGATTAGCAAGACAAAATTTGCATTTCTTGCATTAGGAGTTTAATTGTAGTCAATTGTTTCAAGGTCCAGCAACCGCTAGTTCAAAAGTCTTTACACGTATTCAATGTTTACTTTTCCCAAGTATATAATATTTATGTATTTAAATATCTCTTGGCTGTATATGACACCTGAATGTTTTTGAATAATTTCAAGATGTCCAAAATTTCCACTCATGAATTATTCTTTAAAGATATGTTTAAGAACACTTAACCAATAATGTAACCTGACATGTGTTTGGTCATGAAAGTGAAAACCATAAAAAACATAATCTTGATGTAAAAACCCTTAAGGTATATGCAAGCTCTGTCTAAGATTATCATCCAAATGTTGTCAGTTCTTTATTACCATCTGGCTTTTGGTTTACATAATCTTAAAAAAATAACCATCCTTTATCTGGCCTACACTGTTTGCAGCAATGGGGATTTCACTAGACTCACATAATGTAAATGCCAACAGTTTTTTTCTGTTCTGCAGGGTATTAAAGCGTATTAACTGGAGAGTGTAAAGGATGTGATGGAGACCAGAAGGCCAGCTTTCATGGGCTTTATTGATTTTGGAACAGCTTGATCCAAGGGTAGATCAACAGTGGATTAACATGGCTGCCATCACCATTCAAATGATTCCTATTGGTATGGGACACCATATAATGAGAGGTTCTTTGAAGTGACATTGGCTTGTTTCAGGAGAGAGACAGTGGGCTGAAATATTGGACCAAATATCTTAATCAGTGGGGGCAGGTTTAGAGGAAGAAGGTAAGTCTAGCTGTTTGTTTTTGCTTATATTTTCATGTATGTTTTTCACTTATTAGAAATTTTAAAAAAGTAAGCAACTCTTTTACCTTAGTCTAAATGAAGAAACTCATAGTCAGAAATAACCTTAATTAAACTGAAAGTTGCAAAAATATTATTGGAACCAAAGTAAGGTAATAAAGAAACTAATTATAAAAAACATTATGACCGACAAAGCTATCATCACCACCACTAAAAGAGAGTCTTCTACAAGCTATGTTTGCTCTGTTTGCTTTACATTCAACCAAAGCATGCAATTCACAGGTACATCAGCACCACTGAGACAAACCACATGAAGAACTACACAAACACAATGAAGTGGAGTCTAAAGTAAGGTGGGCCTCATTCATCTGTAACATCTTCAAAACTTTCTTACATTTGTTCTGAGGAAGATTCTCAAGGACACTGGCATTTTTTTGTGTTCTTAACCTACTAAATTGTTTTCACTTTTACTCTTGATTTGATGAATGCCCTCATTGTATGCTAGACGCCTGTGCATGTTTTTCAGAACATACATGAGGGCACACTAATTTCATGTTCATATCAGGAGATAGCCTGCTGGGTTGTGTGCCTGCACACATCCACATATACACACATCATGGGTGAAAAATTATGCCCTTGAGGAAAAGCAGTTACTTAAAGAATATGGTAATATACTAAACTTGGAATTATCCATCGATCATCTATACCACTGGTCCATGACTGGTCACCTCCCTATCAGTGGTTTACATACTGAAGTAAACAACAAGACTCGCTTACACTCAAACCAAGGGGATATTCAGAGTCACCAGTTGCCCTAAATAGCACCCTTTGTCTGTATGTGGAAGGAAACCAGAACACCAGGAAACAACCCATCATTCATATCATTGTCGGATAGTATCTTAAATTTTATTAATTGCCATGCAGAAAGACAGCATTAAACCACTAGTCAACAGTTTTTTAAATTGTTATCACCATTGTTGACTGAATTTGTCCATAGCCTGAAAACAGTGCTGAATGTGTAATAATTAGCTTTGACTGCATTTTATTGTAGAGGACAGTTAAGTTTCCTTCTAAACATATTAATATTACATATTTATGTTACTGTTAAAAGATGAATCCATATATAAACATCATATGATGCACAAACAACAACATGAAGGTATCAATTTTAGGGTGGATCATGAATGTTAAGAGTTAAACATATTTTGATAATCTTAAACTTACTTAAAAGCACTTAGCACTTGTGTGTTTATAGAGGCTTATATTGGTCTAAATGAGCGTTTGATGGAAAAACCATACCAATGTGCTCAATCTGTATTTTACATTTTGCACTTCAGATCAAACTTTCCATTGCTGAAATTAAATAAAGATCATGAAATCATGTTATTTGATGAAAAAGCTAAATTAATTAGGATGCTGTGGGACACAATTAATAATTTTATTATACACAAGATCTGATTAAAAAACTTTTTTCCTTTTCAAACTCACAATACTACATTTGCAATAAACGTGCCTTTTTCAGGACCTGCCATTGTCTGTGCAAAAAAGGGCTGGTAAATGTCATGCAACACAAAAAAACACAAAGTATTTAGATATTCAGCACACCAGTACATATAATGTTTGAGTAAGTTAGTTTCAATAATACAAGTACATTATTATAATTAGTTATTCATTCATATGAGTCTATTATTAAATTGATATTGATATATTCATCCATGCTGATACAATATGACATATGACAAAGAATTTTAAAGTGCATGAAGATCTTTGCAGCATCCCTTTTGTGTCTAAAATTTTCCAAATTGTTTTTAATGGTTTTTGTCATTTTTTTTTAACGTGTGAATCAAAATTAAGATTTGAATAAAGTATTGCACAAAGATATTTAAACTCACCTACTATTTCAGTCTTCATATCTTTAATGAGAATGTCAGCACTGATTGGTAGTTTGGTTTTGGAGAGGTACATACTTTTGTTTTGCAGATTAAGACATGACTGATTAAGCCACTTGGTGTCATTGTGGACCATCTTAAAAAAAAATACAATTTTGCTGAAATTGAAAACTGTTTAAAGAACAGAACAACAAACACCCTTCTCCTTTTCAGAAAGGAAATAATCTGTATGGAGGAGCTTTTTACAATTATTTTATATGAAAGGATGTAGGTTTAAATAAAGATGTACAACCATTGATGCATGGACATTTAGATGAATTCCGAATCTCTTAGGAATAGCATTTGATTTGATTGCTTAACAATTTTTTGAACATTTTATTAATTATTTATAACTGCTTAATCATTTCACCCTGTTGTATCACTATTCAAATGTGGGTAAGGGTGCTCTTGAGTTTATGTAGATGAAAAAGATGAACGTCAGAATCTTCCTAAAACTACACAAGTGGATTTAAAGACTGGTCAATGAGGCCCAATATTTATCTTCTAATATAGTGGAGTTAGTGATAAATTCCCCTAATGACAACACTTAGGTCAAGTGTAGTTACTCTAAAGAACTTAAGTACATTTACTTTCTTATTATGCACCATTAATTGTCATTTTTTTCTGTAATATGGGGCAGAAATGGTCTGATAGTGTGACAGTAGATGTTCGAAGACATCTTACAGCTGCAACCATGAATCCTCCGCTTCATACATAATAAGAATTTTTGACATGCACACCTCTCCATTAATTAATGTATCTGACTTAAAAAGGCTAGAGACAGTTTCCCTCTAATAAACACTTTTAATACAAAAAAATAATAATAATTCCATGGGAAATCTTCAACTAAAAACTGTCAAGTCCCCCAACAAGAATGTGAGCAACTGCAGGCAGGTTTTCGTTACTGTGTGTGTGTTTGTATGCGCAGGGATATGGGCTGCCTTCTGCGCTGCCTGTGCATGCCTCTTGTGATATTTTCTATTTTCAGATGCATTGGGTTGCCAAAACTTGTTTTTTTCTGACAACTTATTCCAGCTCTTTCAGGATTCCCAGACACTCCCAGATCGTCCAGATACGCCGTCTCTCCCCCCGTGCCACTCTATTTCAGGGTCTCATTCCAGCTGGTCATACATCCAATTCTGCCCCAAAGGAAGGTGTAAAAAATGGCCAATCAGAAACCCAAGTGTGGTTTTAAAGGCAGGAGACCGGAGATGATTTGAAAATGGAGTGTTATTATCTGGAAAAGGCACAAACACATCTTGGCAGAGAAGTAAACAGTGCAGCCACCAAGGTGACTAAACTATAACTCTGGCAATAGCTTGACAGAGCAGGAGGCAACAAACAGAATCTTCCTCTACTGTCAAGTGTCCCTTTTAAGGGCAAATTATCAGGTGTATTTGGATCAATGTATTACGATATTTCATTTAAAAAAAGAAAAGAAGTGAAAGCAGGTGATTTAATTGTTATTCAGTTAGTCTTGCAGACACCATTGCACTTGGCACTTGAAATAACTAGAAGTGTACCTAAGACACCCTCTTTGCAGTTGAAAGCTGCTTAATCAGCACCATGCAGAGTATCACGTTATCATCAGATCACCTGAACCACCCCATTTCTAGTAGCTTTGGCAAGTAAGGAAGTCAAATTGCAGCTTTAGGATTATGAAAGATTGCGAACAGTTTCATCTATATGTTTGATAATGTTTAAAGGGATAGTTTGCCAGATGCCAGAGTAAACAATGAATTTTTATCACCTTGTCTTTTTGGCTTTTTTGGATGGTTTATTTCTTAATTTTCCTTTTTTTTCTGATTTTATTTAGCTTTCTACGCTGTGCACCCTGGTTTGGACAAAACATAAGGTTCAGGGTGAAGCCCAGCTTTCTGTAGGAGCATAATACAGTCAGTGGTTTGAAAGCATGAGGGTGTAATGTTCGCTTTGATTTAAGTTTCAGCCATATATAGTCTATTGCCTTGTGTGCACTTTTTTGTAGAGTTACAATACCTGGAGTAATGTGTGTAGCTAAGACAAAAACATGTTAAAACTAAAACAGAGAGCTTAAAATTCCCATGGAGGATGTTTGATGATGAGCTTTAAAATAAACTCCAATAAAGTGTCCTAATTTATTTTTTCTCCTTGTAACAATAATGACAGAAATATGAAATTACTGAAGAGTGTTATATTATCCCAAATATCTCTATGTCAGTGAGAACAGCTTTAATTTCACACGTACACCTATGAAATGCCTGTAGCTGTGGTGGCTTCTTTCTCCTCATATGAAGGAGAACATTTTCTTATCTTTTTCAAGGTGACAACAAAGGTGTCAGACGTGGAGGTGATGAGATCCCCAAGCTGACAGCATGATCTAATAAAACCAGATGCAAAATGTCAACTGCTTAAACTGATGCCAAACCTCTGTTGATGTTTTTCTGACAGTCTGTTAATTAATGTCAAATGATGTGATTCATCTCTTTACTAGAAAGGCTGATAGCTTAGGTTCACCTTCTGATGGTACCGATTTTAGAGGTAAGAGTCAAATCTAGCATTTACCCAGTTTCAGTTTTCACCGGTTATGGCAGATGCTAACGCAGCTGAAAGGAGTTGGTGTCCCTTGCCTCTGGAGCCTCGGGCATAGGGTTTGCTTCGTTGCACTCTTAAGCTTCATAACATGTAAACACCTATGAATAAAGAAGAGCTGACATTGCTGGCGGTGCAGACAAGTTGTCAGGAATTATGACTGGCAAAGTGTCAACCTGGGATGTGCTCCAAACTTGACCTGACCTTTAACCAAAATCGTGGATATTATTCTTGTTTCGCTGCTGAAAGACCGACCCCTATTAATTAGCTGAACCAAAGTTCCTCTCTCTCTCTCACACACACACAGTTCTGTTTAATCAAGGTCTTTGATTTTTTTTTTTAACATTTTTTTTCTTAATTTATTTATTAATTTATCAATTATTGATTTTTTAATTGATTTTTTATTTATTTTTATTTTAATTTTATTTTTGTTGCTTGATTTGGGTTTGTTTGTTCTCATTATTGTATTTAAGTTTGTTTTGCACATACTTTCTCCTATTTTTTCTTTGTTTATTCAAAGCACTTTGTGCTACATGTTGTATGAAAAAAACTGTACAAATAAAGTTTGACTGATTGATTGAAATGACCATGATCTCAGTGAACACTTATTGTTTTTGTTTACTATCTATCTTCTGTGAATAACAAATGATATGAAAGAAATGCCATTCAGTATGCAAATTTTAATATGTTAAGACCTTTAAAAAAAGTATGAATTCTCATTTATTGTGTATTTTATAATGTTATGTATATAAGAAGAGCTATTGTATTTTCTATTTTACAAGTGCCTTACATCAAAATATATGTATATATCTGGCAAATAAGTATTAATTTGACAAATGTATGTATTTTCAAAGTAAAACACGTGAGTCAAAATGTTGAGGATAAATAGAACATTAGTCATTTTCAAGGAAACATTATGAATTGTTCACGATTGATGAAGGTACTGTATGGACATTTCTCAGTAGATAACATAATAATGTTAAAAAAATATTGAATATCATTGTCAGACATTGGAGTAAATCAAATACAACCAATTCATGTACTGGTATGTAACAATCAAACTATCTGGAATTCCCATCACCAAAACTTAGAATAGATTGGGCTTTGATTTCATTTTGCTTGATGAGCTATTGCAGAAAACAAAAACTGTGGGACAGAAAACATAATGTGTCGTTCTGTCTTAATACATAAGAAAACATGGCTGGACATGTGTGCTGCCTGCTATCATGCTTTGCCTCCAGCTAATGCAGTGATGTTACTATAAAACAGGTCAAACTATGTAAAAGTAAGGAACAATACTGCCTTTATGTTCTATTGCAACACTGACAGGAGTGCAAAGTCAACTTTTCATTCATCAACTGATTTGGGTTGTACTCAGCCCTGTAATTTGTATTAACAGCATCAACTGGGCTGAAAATATACCCTGGAGAGGATGGCTCATAAACCTTCAGAGCTATTCAGGGCTGATTTCCTGCATAGTTCTCAGAGATTCTCACCAGTATTTTCTTTTATCACTAGACTGTCTTCATGGACAGACTTCGCTGTATAACATTAATTTTGATGGACCAGGTAGGATCCTAACATTGCACTTTTGATAACCTGCAGGATAACTTCCAGTCACTGTCAATTAAAACATCACATTTCTAGCTTGCCTTTAAATAGTTCCTGAATCAATTTGGGCTTTATCTCTTTTTCCTTGTTACCAAACTTAATGGTATCTGTCATTTTGTCCTGCTGTTCAAGAGGCAGTTTTATAGCATCCAACTGTTAACTTGCTCTAAGCACTGCTGGGCGCTTGGGGCCATATTCAATCAATGAGGCGCCAAAGTAAATCTAAGTATCCTGTATGTGGCTGTGATAAGAACCATTACTGTCGAGTATGATTTGACCTTGAGGGAGAATGACCATGCTGGTTGATTAATAGTGGCACAAGAATCGAACCCTGGGGGACTCCATGTGTCAAGGTGATCCGTTTAGATTTATGGCCTACAGTGGAAACATGTAGCCCCAGCCTATGAGATACAATCTGAATGAACTGAGGATAGATAATACCACCCACCAGTCAAGTCTGTCAAAAAGAGTATTGTGAAGTTAACTGCATGAAAGGCTGCACTTGAAAAATGGCTATAAAGATGGGAATTCTCTCAGAAATGGTGCTGAGAAAAATGTTATTTTCCATTATTGTAAGAAAGACCACTCACAAGAAAGGAGAGGGGAGTTCTCCGTGGGGCCAAGAGAACCATTATTATCAAAGCAACTGAAGTTTACATTTTATTTGTTGTGACTGAAATAAAGTTTTACTGCATTTAAACATGTAAGCCATATTTTCTTAAAACAGCATGAGTCATCAATAAATCAGTGCTATTTACAATGTGGACAGTCCGACCAGACTTAACCATTTGGCAAGTGAAGTTAGGCTAAAGGAGAAGAAGCTGAGGCAAATTATCAGGGAGCCCATCAATTTATATACATTTCAGCTCAAAAGAATTTTCTTGAAAACATCACTGTTACCAAGGGTTCACAGGATAAAGTCTTAGTGAAAAATCATCCTGTTCACTATTGCAGATGCAGTTTTAATGGTAAAGCACTGATTTTTTTTCCTTTTTTTCCCCTCTGCATGTGTGAATGGGATTGATGTATGAGGTTATAATCCCTTCTAATACATACAATCTTGAAAATTCCAGGGAATTTCAGGGTTACCTTTAAAATGTCTTGTCTTTTTCGTTTCAAATAATAATAAAAAAGAATAAAACCAACGTCTTCTGTTTCTGTGAACATTCACATACTTCTGTTGGCATCTCACCAAGGTAAATTCTGAACATTTTTAGCGTTTATTATGCAGATGTAAATGGGGCTTTATGGAATTTAGGTGCATGGGAGGGGAAAAATACTAGAGTGGCAGCAGTGAAATTTTAACAAACAAGAAACAACAAACACAAACAAACAAAGTGGGTGGCTGTCTGTGTGTTTGTGTGTGTGTGTGTGTGGGGTGGGTGGGGGGTGGGGGGGGTGGCAGGGGCCAGCAGGGCAATTTCTGAATAAAGTATGGGGCAAAAAAACCCTGCTTTTTCTGTTCACACAAGCAGGGGATTTTCTTGGTAGATTTGTAAATGATGACCCCATGTGTTCACATAGCTGCTCACTCAGGCAAATTCAAGAAATTTCAGTTTATTCCCTGCATGTGTAAATCGGGTTTTCAGCAATGTAGGGGAAAAATACTGGAGGGCCAACAGGGACATTTCAGGATTAAGTGTAAGCCGAAAACCCTGCTGTTTGTGTTCACAAAAGCAGGTCAAACTGGTGAATTAAAAAAAAACAAAACATCAAGGTTATGTGTGAATGGAAGTAATGGCAAAGAAGGGGTGAGGAGGGGAAAATTACTTGAAGGCCAGCAGGGTCAGTCCAGCAAAAAGCCTGGATGAAAACTCTTTTGTGTTCAGCTTCCCTATGTAAAATCAGAAAATGTTTAAATATTTCTGTACATGTGTGAATAAAATTTATGAATGAGGTTCTAGAAAGGCCTCATCAGCATATCACTGATCTCCAAGATTTTGTTTTGCACTGCAACTTTCAACATAAACCTTGTAAATATCTTTTTAGAACAACTATAAAATCACAATATTTAAAGTCCAAATTTGGTATTTATTTGTACTCAAAGCATGTCAAGAAAAAAGAGTCACCCAAATCAACATACCGCATACTGAGAGACTCTGAAGATTGAGTCATAAATCATCTGTTTTTAACTATCATATCCAGTGAACTTTCAAACCTGCCAAACCAAACCACTCTTTTCTGGAGGGACTCAGAACATTTACAAACTGGTAAATAAATGCATATAAAAAAGTTTTGTGT
The DNA here is from genome assembly GCA_037902135.1 of Cetoscarus ocellatus. Taxonomy (NCBI): domain Eukaryota; kingdom Metazoa; phylum Chordata; class Actinopteri; order Labriformes; family Labridae; genus Cetoscarus; species Cetoscarus ocellatus. The sequence goes on from JBAMNC010001682.1 coordinate 206,837, forward strand.
TTGTCTCCAAAAGAGAATTCCTATTTGATGTTTATTTTTAGATGTATTTTTCTGGCATTGAGAAATTGAAATGCTTCCTGGGAGATATAGTCTGTTTGGGCTGCTGTATAACTTTATTTCTTCTGCCTCTGTGCCCCTATTCAGATTTTCCCTAAGATGTAAAAACAGGTTTCAACGTGAGGAGATTGGAGCTGTGTGCAGACGGTGAACAGATGCTCAGAGGACAGGGACACTTAATATACTCCCATTGAAACAGGCGGCTGTTTCAGCAGAGACACAGAAGGCCCACTGAGAGAGGAGTAAACAAACGCCCGCTTCCACAAAGCCAAATTAGTCATCAAAACAATTAGACAGTCCTTCAGTTTAATGGATTAAACCCTTCACTGTGTGCAGCACCCGCCAAGGTCTGCTTGGTTTTATTACGAACTTGTAGAGCTCCTCTTGAGTTCTTATTGCTAAGACCTCCAGCTGAGGCTACTTCACTGTGAGTGGCTTTAAACAGAGCATGAGGCTCAATACAACCTTGAGATATTCATGCTCAAAAAGTCTTTTAGACAATAATAGTGCGACTATAGTCTTAAAGCACAACTTAAATAGAAACCTGTTAACTCTCTCTTTTGTTCATGTTCATGCCCACTTCAGAATACAACCCTCTGTCCTAAAAACAGTTGGGATGGTGGTAAAGTATAGCTGACCAGAACTGAACTGACTGGATGTTGAATTGATGTATAAAACAAATATCAATTATATGTACAGTTGTGCAATGATTTGTACTGTTGCCTCACAACAAGAAGGTCCAAGTTTAAATCCTGGCCCTTCCTTTTCTCCAAATACTCAAACATTCTCTGACAGTCCAATGACATGCTTGTAAGGGGAATGGTGACTCTAAAACATTTCTGAGTGTGAATGTACCCAGCTGTTTGTCTCTATCAGTCCTGTAATCGACTGGCAACCAGTCAAGAGAACCAGTTCCAGAGCAAGTGGGGCTGACCCCTGCCCTTCCACCAACAGGACAAGTGGTATAGATTAGAGGTCCCCATCCCTGGGCCGTGAGCTGTATATTTTTTGGTACCAGGATAAATAGAAACAAAAATAATTATTCTTAGACACTTTTTTGAAAAACTACTCCCAAAGGATGCTTAATTTAGAAAGGATGGCTGGAGCCATTCGCCTGCGTAGCTTGACTGTACAGACTTCACACTATAGTGGCTTTTCCACTACACAGTATCTGCTAGACTCAGCTCGACTCTCCTTTGTTGTTTTGGTTTTCCATTTGTGATTGTACCTAATACCTGACACAGCTTTTGTATCACCTCCATTGGGGTTTCAAGTGAGCTGAGCCTATACTAAACGTGATGTGGATACACTGTTTTCCTCTGAATGGTAAGAGTATCTTCCCAAGTTGGGTTTTTGCAGCAGAATTTAATAGCCCCTTGTTTTCGGCTCTGCTCTGTGAAACTTAATGACTTCCAAACTCCTGCTAAAATAGCATGTGGTTTTGCTGCTTGTAGCCATCTTTGGAACAAAATTAATCTCCCAACTGTGACAACAAGACACAAAGGGGCCGGCAGCTCTATTTGTGTCCTTTTGTTTTTGTGAAGATGCCACTTTAGTTTCACGCAGTCACACTATAACAATCCCGCCCACCTTAAAGAGGCACTAATAGAGTCTCTACTATAATGGAAAACAGAGCATGTAGTATTCAAACTGAGTTGAGCTAAGTTGAACAGATACCCCAAACGGAAAAGCACCATAGGGCTGTTTGTCTCTGTCGCCGCTGTGATGAATGATTAAGTACAACCTTAAATAAATTCACTGCTGTACTTGTGCTCGTGTACTCTTATACTTGTGCTTTGAATGTAGCTGTAAATATATTTTACTCGTCACAATGTGGGTAACTGAAAGATAATCGAGGCATACAAGCATGCTCAACTTCCTGATGTTTAAGGATTCAATTCAGAGGTTAACGCAAATAATTACTGATCAATAGTGTGATCAGATCAGCTAAGATTGATGACCGATGAATAAAACACACAAAACACAGAAAACAAACAACAAACAAAATCAATATATGATCACGTTATAGAAAGGCCTTTAGTTCTAGGCAGCCATGGCAGCAGCTCTGCTTAAAGCCAGTGTTTTATTATTTGTTGTAATTTCTTAAACCTTGCAGTGCAGCTGGATACCCCTGATTGGATATCTGTAATCAGACTGATCCATCTTGCAAAGCTTCAATCTACAACAATTGTGCTCAGCCAAAACAATTGCCTTTTAAAGCAAGAAGAGGTGGGAGCTGCGAACAAGACGACAGCAGGAAGTGACTGCTCGTCCAGAGATTTGCATAGATGCTAACAGCTTCAGTAGCAGTTTTGTCAGATTTGGACCATATTCCTTAATGAAACGAAAAACAAATAACACTGACAGGATTTCTTTATAGAAAGGATATCTTCTCTCTACTTCTGACATACTTTGCTGATGGTTTGTTCTATGAAGATGCTCACATTTTGTGCTTAACACCATTGCAGTAGTGCCCGCCTACTACATTATCTGAATGTAGTTGACAGAATGATTGTCCAATCACCTGCTGGATATGCTTTCGAAAGATTCTCCGCATTTCTAAACAGTTTCTATGGGCTGTTGCCCGGATGGACAAGTGAACTATGTGGAAAAGTCCATCTGGTTTGTCAAGATATAATTTCCTATCCTTGGTTCATCAGTTATTACCAACTTGTTTCTCTGGTCATCCTTGGCCAGCTCCAGTTCTGTTCAGGGCTCTTCAGGTTAAGAGTGTGCATCATAAACATAAGAGATGTGTTGAAAAACACATGTGTTTATCTCTTATTGTTTCAGTGTCTTGTTTCAAGACAGACTAAAATGAAGAATCATTTGCATTGACATGACAGTCAATTCATCGGGTGTTTTCTTAAAGCATTTCACAACCATAATAGGATTTTGCATCCACTGTTTCAACTTTTTTTAAACATAACGTTGGTATTAAATCTTGAATGGACACAATGATTGAAATATGTTACTTGTATAGACATTGTTAACACATAGTTAAGATGTTTTAAAACAGACCTCTAAAAGGAATTTTTATAGATGATTCATAAATATTTCTGTCTTTTAGCATAACAGAGACAGTAAAACCACTAAAACACTGGAAAAAGTCATATTGGGGCCATTGTCAGTTGTAGAAATTCCACAAAGATCTGTATTGTAAACTCAAATTTTGTCCTAAGCAACAAAACATATGAACTGTCCAAATTATAACCACTGATTGTATTGGAAGTACTGTGTGAGGACAAGCTGTTGAACTGGCAGCCAAAACAATGGTGGCACCTAAAATGACAGTCAAAGAAGTTAGTAATTAATGATTGAAAAATATAAATCTTTCAAGTCTCTGCTTATACGACAAAAGAGAAAATGGGTCAAGTTGCAGAAGAGAAAATATGATGAGGGCGTAATTCATGGATTGTAAGAGCTGAGGAAGTACTGTTAATGTGGAGCTTCTTTAACTGTACCTGGCACATGGCATCAACACAACAGCTATCACATAAATTGATATGTACAATTAGATGGATTTACAACTGCTGTATCTAATTGTCATACATATTCATGTTCTGCGAGTCTCATTTTGAAGTGGAAGTTACAATGACATCCTAATTAGATGCGATGCTAATGGTGTAAATGATGAAGGTTATTTAATGTGGCAATATTAGTTCAACCTGTACTGTGGTATTGGTAAGATAATTAAAGAAAATTGGAAACAAAAACACTTCACTTGTTCACACTTCTTTTAGCTGCAGACTTTAATTACGTTTAGAAAAAAACTAATCACATTCAGCAAACCAAACAAATCTAATTGCTGCCACCTGAAATCACATCAAGTGATTCTAATTAAATCAGTGTGCATGACAGGCAAGAGTTTCCTCGCTGCATATTTTACTATGCAGACTAAAAAAAAGAGTAATAATATCAACAACCATCAAACATTTACAATGCAGTGTTTATGATCTTTTATGAAAGAGGTCACAATAAGAGGAACTTAATTAAGTTTGTGTCTTAAAACTCCATTAAAACAAAAAAGAAACCTAGGAACTTTTCATTAGTGATCATCAAGTGGTGAACGAGAGGCACATCAGACCCTCCACAGCTTCCTATCCGGCCCAAAGAATATGATTAAATTCAGAAAAAGGGAGGAAGAAATTTGTTTTACTACTACACCTTCACTATGGGTCCAGGGTGGGTGCTAATGTGGTAGTGTAAAAGACAGGACGTGAGCCACTGTGTAAAAACAAACTCAAGGCAAAACATGTTGGCAATGGAACAATAGTATCCTTTTTATACAGAAGTTTTTAGTGTTGATAGTTGTTTGAATAAAATTAGTAAAGAAATGCAGTCCACAACAGATAAAATTGCTACTGAAGCAGTCACTTCCTGCTGTTGTCTCGCTCCTAGCTCCCACCTCTTCCTGCTCATAGGGTGCTGATTGGGCTGTGCCGCTCTGGGACGCTAACTTGTCATTGTAGATTAGAACTTGGCAGGATGGATTTGCCTGATGACAGACATTGAATCAGGCTGATCCATCTGCATTGCAAGGCCACTGCAAGGTAACATTTAACAAAATTCAATCACTTTTTCATTGTGCCATGACCAACATTTCCAGAAAATTTCATTAAAATCTGTTGAGAAGTTGCTAAGTTATGAGCAAAAATGTGGAAAACTGCCCTACCATGTATTGTTAACAAATCCTAGAAAAAAAAAAAAACGTGTTGTTACGATTGGATTGTGTTTTCAGCTGCAGTAAAGCAAACTCAAGTGCAGGCACGCCTCCACATATATTTGGATGGAATAGAGGACTCAACATGTGATATTATACCATCACCAAGACCAAGGCTCATCATACTCTCAGTTCTGGCCATATTGCTCACTGTGAAGTATGTTTGGACATTTTAGGAACAAGATTGTTTGGGAGAGACAAGATAAGGTGTTGTAATCAGACATCAGTACCTCATACGTTGAGTTTGGTAGAAAAGACACTACTGTATGTAGTCTGTTTTAAAGATTATAAGGGTACTGTATGTATTCTTGGTTCTGTCTGCTTGGGGCAGTTGGGTAGTGGACTTGGTCAGTGATCGGTAGGTTGCAGGTTCGAGCCCAGCGCCAGGCGACACATAGCGTTGCGGCAAGATACTTAACCCCAAATTGCTCCCACTGCTACATCAGTGGCGTGTAAACTGGGCATGAAAGAGCTTGAATGTGTTAGTTGATACTGATGGTAACTAACATAGAAACTCAGAACCATCAGTGAGTGAACGTGAGAGCACATGAATGTGATGGGTAAGTGTGACCTGTGGTGTAAAGCAGCTTTGAGTAGTCAAAGACTAGAAAAGAGCTATATAAGCTCAAGTCCATTTAACATATTTACCCATGACCTCTAAAATCCACTGAAGTATCTTTTGAGTCAGGGCTAATACTTGTGTTTTACTAGTTTTAAGAAAATCCCTCAATGCCTCCCTCAGTTATTGGGTCTGCAAAACAGCTTGGACAGATGGACAGATGACAAATGACATATGGACACCCTACAAAACCTAATGCCTCTGGCCTTAGCGTGGATGCTTGAAAATGTAATTAATTTAGCATCTTCCTTTAAGAAGCATAGATGAGTGTTAGTGTTTTAAGTCTGTGCGTCTGATAGGGCGTCAGCACACCTCTGCTGATGTGGTTCACCAGCTAAGTTTCTATGGCCAGAGAGGTCCCACACATTCAGCAGCAGCAGCCTGGGGCAAAGAAAGACTGAATTTTCATTACTCAGTCTTCATCACCTCAGCAATTTTTCATTGCATTCCAAAACAAACATGACTTTGGGGCATGTCTCCGGCTGACTATGAGAAATGGATCCATTATATAATAAAGAACGATAAACAGTTACATTATGCAAATGCAGCAAGCCACACAACAGATTTTCTTCATGATGAATACTGCATTTGCTTGAATATGGTATCCTAGCCCCATTTGTGAAGTCCCATCTAAAATAGGGATGTACAGTATCATTTAATTTCTGGCTAATTGCAAGTATAAATTACCTTAATCCAACTAGTCGACTGTTAAGGGTTGCATGGTTGCCAGCTGAACAAATAAAGTTGGATAACTAAACTAAATATAATATAATATATTGGATAACCAAATAGCTGGTACCAGGTATATAAGCTGGTTTACATTAGTCTTGTTTTTTTTCTTATCAATACAGGCCTGAAATCCATGTCAGAGACTCTGTCTTACCTGTAACACAGCTGCCCAAGACTAGTAACTACTGTATCTTTGTTAAATGGCTTGCAACAGCATTGCCTTAAAACCTGGATGTAAATATATGGAACCTGTGTGACCACCATAGAGCAAACTGTTAGCATCGTTAAGCATTTTGCAGTTTTTTAAAACCAAAAAATAGATAAAATTGTATATGCTGTTTGTGCTGACACATACTATTATCACTTGGCAACAGCAGGAAGTAACTGGATTCAGCATAGAAACTTGGTCACCAAACAGAAAGAACCAAGAGCTATTGTTGCTAGCACACATACTCTACTCTGCGATAAGACAAAATTTTCCCACTGATGCTCTAATCCTCTGAAAGATAAATAGTTCTAACTTTTGGCTGTTTTCTGATTACTTTACCAACTTCACTCTAGTCAGATAAAATCAATTTTACTCTCCATTTAGTTGTATTTGATGACTAATTTGGAACTTTAAACATTCAGAAAAGAGTAAAAAATAAAAATCAGATCTTGACCAGAAACAAACAAAATGTAAATACTGCAGACTCTTGTATCATTGTATTTGGTTGACAGGAGGTCTATCCAGTGAGCAGGAAGTCCTCACTGGAGGTCAGTAGGATGGAAAATATTGTGATTTGGATCACCACTAACCTGACACGCCAGATGGATGTTTAATATGTACTACACTTAATATACTTCACTCGTCCATCTGGGCAACAGCCCATAGAAAGTGTTTGGGAATGGGCAGAGCCTTTCAAAAACTGGCAGATGACTGTACAATCTCTCTGTCAATCACATTCATTACAGGCCAATAAGATAATGTAGTAGGCGGGTGCTACTGCTGCAGAGTAAAGTACAAAATGTAAGCCACTTCATCGAACAAACTCTCGCCAAAACATGTCAGAAGTGGAGAAAAAACATCCCTTCTGTCAAGAATTGCTTTCACTGCTATTTCTTTCATTTAATAAAGAAATGTGGTCCAGATCTGATTAAACTGCTTCTGAAGCTGTCAGCATCTATGCTAATCTCTGTACAAGCAGTTACTTATGTAGTTGTCATGCTCCTAGCTCCCACCTCTTCCTGCTTTAAAGGATGCTGACTGGCAAGTACTGCTGCAGGCCAAGCACAATCGTCATAGATTGGAACTTGACAAGATGGAGCTGCCTGATGACAGACATTGAATCAGGTGAATCCAGCTACTGTGCAAGGTTAGATCATCACAAGCCTGGTAAATCGGTCATCTTGTAGGAACAAAATCCCTTTTCTGTCAAGTGGAAGGATCCTACAAAATTGTTCAAAACATTCTGATGATAACTGCATTGAGTAGTAAAGGTTTTGTAAATTACGTTCCTCAGTGCCTTTTGTATTACAACTGATAAATGTTACTCTCTCTGCTGGCGGCAGTGAAGCTCAGTCTGCAAGGGCATGGACTGGGGACTTGGGGCATGGCCAATTCAAGTCTGATCCAAATGTACTTGGAAGTTGGTTTTGGTAGCTGAGGAGTTGCAAGCTGACTTCCTTGGGTACTGCCGCTTGTTATGGCAGTTGGTAACTCAGCTGACAGGGGTTGGTGTCCCTTATCTGTGGAACCTCGGGGTTTAGGGTTTGTCTCCTTGCACCTTTAAACTTCATCACACCTATGGATGAAGTAGGGTTAACATTGCTGATATCAGGAACGAAGAATGACAAAGTGCTGACCCGGCATGTGCTCCCAAATCTGACCCAACCTGACTTTCTCCTGCCAAAAGACTTATGCACCTCACTAATATAACATGAGTGAATGCAATCTATTTGCTCCATCTTTTAAATTAAAGACTATATTTAATGTTGGCGCTCCAAGGTCTGTTTACTTGGAAATTTCACATAGTGAATTCACTCAATGAGGTAGAGAAGCTGTTAAAAGTGGACTTCCTGGTTCACACTGCTAGTAATTCCAGAATACTTTGTGAATAGCTCACATCGCAGACCAGGAAGTCCACTTTTAACAGCTTTTCCCTCTCATTATATAAAAGTACACCAAATGGAAATGTTGCTTTGCTGTTAAGTTGGTGGACTGTCATTTCAACTGAATAGAGTACTCAGTTTTAACAAAATGAAACAACAAGTGTTGGGACGAAGTGACAATGCATCAGTCTCTACTCTGGTTTGGACCTCCTTCGTGGTGGATTTTTACATATTTTGGCAATTCAGAGTTTAAAAATCTAGGCATAGTTGTCTTAAGTAATTTAACCAGCTGTTCTAAATGTTCGAACTAATCCAAATGCACATCAATCCTCAAGGGTAAAAGATGAAACATTTAAAATTCACTGCTCCGAATCAGTTCCCTTTCAAATCTTCCAAAGCTAAACCCCCTTCCTCTGTGATCTGATGTATAGAGACAGGTTGGACTTCTTACAACAATGTATTGTAATCTGAATGTCGAGCACCACGGTGAGAGGACTTCAGCCTGACAGAACCTGCGAACGCTAGCAAACAGCCAGGCCAGGGCAATAAACGTGAGCAGATTAGCACATAAAGATAAGTGTCTTGTCATTAAACCAGACCATTTTCATGATTTATCTTCAGTCTAATGGCCTCGGCTGCCCCAGTCTAGTCTGGACTCCTTTAAGGGCGGGGTGTTTTAATGGCATGGTTTGTTTCAAGTGCAAATACTTAGCAGGTCATAATGAAGATGTAATTTGTTGTTTTTATGCACAAATAAAATCATAGACTACTAAAACAGATGTGCGAAGTTGGATTCAATGATAAATAAATACATTTATTCTCTGTAAGTGCTCCCTAATTATTTTCATCGACTTACAAATCAACCAGAATCATCCATTCATGTCAAACGTACCATCGTTAACCTGAATCTTTCATATCAGGGCCTGAAATTTTCATCCCTGGGTTGCATGCGAGTTAAAAGTCATTCCCTTTCAACCAGCGACTTGTTATTTAACATCTGCATTGGAATCTTCATGGGAACGCTTCATTCTACTGATGTTCAGCGAGACAGATTTAATATGCTGTGCAATCCTTCAAGCTTCGCCCCTTCCCTCCTCCTGGGGCATCTAATGCAGCATAATGAATCAGTGGCACACACTCTCAAACGGAGGCCTGTGTCAGAGTCGATGCTATGGATCCGTGCAACTTTCAGCCAGGATACCAAAACATGGCGTGTATGTATGAACAACAGGGGTCCTTGTTTGAAATGTCAGAGGAGTTTTAAAGACATGCACAGAGCTGAGTGATTATTTAATGTCAATCGCCTGGAGCAGTTATGAATTTATGTCACACATAATGTCAAAATAAGGGTTGCATAAATCTATAGGCACGCACAAATGTCAAATATTAAACGCGATGTAAAATCAATAAGCCTCAAGCTAAGATTATGGTTATTGTCCACTTCTCTTGCATGTGTAACTGGTAAGTGTCTTAATTTGTCAATAAGAACTTTAGATTATAAGTGAGTGAGTATTAAATAAGCAGTAGGAAAATGAAAATGACCCCCAGAAGCCCCAGTTTCCTCTGTGCTTTTGCATATGACGACTGAGGCAGCATACTCAATCACAGGAAATATTAACACATCTGACTCTAATCTTAAGGCGAGAAGCTGCAATATTCTCTGTAATTGTCCAAGATTAGATTAAACCCTGAAAATGAAATGAGGTTCAGAGGCAGCAGACACACACATAGCATTTCAAAACAGGGCACCAGTGTCGACAGAAAGCAGATTGGGCTGGTGATCGAGGAGGAAGCAGATTCAGCAGCAGGTAAACAGTCTGTAATAATTAACAGTTCAACAGGAAACATCTAGAAAGAGCCAGCAGGAAGGTGTACACATTTTGGAGGAAATGAAGCAGTCACATACACAAATGGATTGAAAGGCAAATACAGGGGTAAACTCACACTGTTAGATGGAAGTCATCGAAAGCCAAACACTTATGATGAGGGCATGATGTGAAAAAAAAAGGTTTTGTGTCCTTTTTGGACCACTTCAAAAACAAGATGGTACAGCCATGTGGGTTATCCAGATAAAATAAAAGTGCATTATTATTACAAAGCCCAATTCCATTGTATCTGGTATGTTGTTTAAAACATAAATAAAAAAAATCTCAAACACTATAAAGACAAGATATTTAATGATATTTAATTATTGTTGTTTTTTTTAATTTGATGCTGCACATTCCAAGAAACATTGGACAGGGACATGTTTACTACTTTGTTACATCATCTTTGATTTTACTCCTATTTTATGATTCATAATGCAGCAAAGATTTTCAGTGGGAGACAGGTCTGGATTGCAGGTTAGCCAGTCTACTGCCCACACTCTTTTAATGTGAAGCCACAATGTTTTAACATGCAGAATGTCTCTTGGCATTGTCTTGATAAAAACAAGCAGGGACGTCCCTTAACCCTTTAACACCTGTTGTATCATATTTGATACATACTTTTATGATACCTCTATCTAATCAACATGATCAACAAATTACTAAAAAAAACATCTAAGTACAATCAGATAAATGATAAAAATGTCCTGAAGTGGATTATCAGTTGCCAAAAACACCTAATGTATAAAATGAGACAACAAAAAATATATATGTTAAATTTTATGGCAATTTTGATTTTTTAGGATTTCAGCAGAAAGGGAAATAAACATTTCAGCTCCAAAAAAATTAGAATTTTCTGGTTATAATTTGTGTTTTCAGGCATTAAAGGGTAAAATGGACTTCACTTGGATGGCAGCACATGTTTCTCTAAAACCTGTATGTACCTTTCAGCAGTCATGGTGCCTTCACAGATGTGCAATGTACCCATGCCATGGGCACTATTAAACCTCCATACCAGCATAAATGCTGGCTTTGGCGCTGATAACAACCTAAATGATGCTTTGCCTCTTTAGTCCAGAGGACACAATGTCTGTGATTTCCAAAAACAATCAGAAATGTAGACTTGTTAGACCACAGCCCACAGGCAGACACCCTCTCTACCTTTAAGGCTAGACTTAAAACATTCCTCTTTGATAAAGCTTTCAGTTAGGGACCAGCTCATAGTCCATAGTTTAGACATATAGTTAAGATGCAATAGGCTTAGACTGCCGGGGGGATCTGGCACATTGGGCTCTATCCCTCTCTCTCTCACACTCTCTCTCCATATCTGCCTCTGCCCCTTTCTGTTTGCTCCTGTACTCGTCTCTGGCTCTTGTCTTTTAGGTTGCCTGGGATCCTTGGTGGAGACTGCCTGCTGCTGTGGAGTCACGAAGCTTCAATAACTACAATTACAGACATAACACATATTTGGCCATCTCACTCCAGTTCATAATCATTATAGCTGTTAATGTTGATATTAACATGATCTTTCTATCCATGGTTGATACATCTATAGTAACTATCTCTAGCTCCACATGGACATGAGATCCCTCCTGAGAATGAGGTGTCACATCTCAAGAGGTCTACCATTAATACATTTATACTTAATGGAGACAAATATGGTAGGGATGCACTTGTGGTCTGGGCACCCATGAGTTCATCACTACCATAAATTCTTACTTCCAGTAAGACTTTTATTGATTATACTTCTATAAAATTTTCACCACAACCACACAGACATGAGGACCCTCCTCTAATAAATTTGTTTGCAGCAGAAACAAATTTGACGACGACAGGTCTATGGTTGGTCCATTGATCTGTCACTAGCTTTAGTTCTTACTTTAGTCCACTTGTCTCCACTTACCTCCCTCCCTTTGCCCACACACCCAACACAGCATCGTGTGGATTTGCTGTTCATCATGAGACTGGGGTCCACATTCAAGATTTCCTGCTGCTTAACAGAAGGTTTTTTCTTGCCGCCATGATGGAGGGATTCATGATTGGCTATATGGATTCATGTTGGGTGTTGGATGTATATATTTGTATATATATGTATATGTGTATTTTTATATGTATATATGTATCTATGCATATATGTGTATCCATAATATGAAGAGCTTTGTGCTCTATTGTAAATTGTCTTGAGATAACACTTGTTATGAATTGGCGCTATACAAATAAAGATTGATTGATTGATTGATTGATTTCCACTTTGCGTCAGTCAATCTGAGATGAGCTCAGGCCCAGAGAAGCCAGCAACATGGTAGAGTATAAACTTGCACTGTACTGCACTGTATGAACTGTGTCACCTGACAATGGTTTTCTAAAGTTTTCCTGAGCCCATGTGGTAGTGTCCTTTACAGCATGATGCTGTTTTTTTATTCAATGCTATCTCAACATTGAAGGTCACAGCTATCAATTTGTGTTTTTGTGCTTGCCACTTAAGTGAGATTTCCTGGATTTTCTGCATCTTTTAATGATAATTTGGACTATAGATGATGAAATTCTTAAATTTATCACATTGAGAAAAGTTATTCTTAAACTGTTGGACAATTTGCTCACACAGTGGTTCACATCTTGGTGAACCTCACCCCACTCTTGCTCACCTGTTCAGAATTGACCCTCTGTTGGCTTTTTCATTAGTTAACTGACCAACCAATCAGACAATCCCTGATCAAAGTGTTAAAGCAACAGGTGTGGGTTTACAAAGTCAATCATTTTTTGTGTAGACAGTCTAAATTAATGAAGTATTTTAAATAATTTTTGAGAGATTTATAAAGACTTAGATTGTTCTAAATACACCATACAGTAGTTCTATATTTCTTCTTCATTTGGGACAATTTTGAAAAAGAGTCAAATGAATTAAAGAGGAAAAAAACTGGTCAAAAAGTGAGAATATTCAATTGTTTCAGATGAAAGAGAGGCCAGCAGCAACAGATTTTGTCTAACCTATTAACAGCAACTAAGGAGGGTCAGTTAACCTGTTCAGCTGTGGTATGTTTCCTCAATTTCCCCGGTCTTTTGTTTCCCCTGTCCCAGCTTTCTGGAAAAGAATCCGACCCCCACCCCCCCACCCAAAACAAAACAAAACAAAACAAAACAAAACAAAACAAAACAAAACAAAACAAAACAAAACAAAACAAAACAAAACAAAACAAAACAAAACAAAACAAAACAAAACAAAACAAAACAAAACAAAACAAAAACAAAAAAAAACAAAAGCAATAAAGTGTATCAATTAGAAAAATAAATATCTTGTCCTTTTTGTATATTTATTTAAAATACTTCAAAAATGATTTACAAATAATTGTATTCTGTTTTTATTTCTGTTTTACACAATGTCCCAACTTATCTGGAATTGGGGTTTGTATCATTTTGTTGGCTGATTACATTTCTCCAGTTTATGAAACATTTTGCGGAACTGAAGCTTTATTAATATTCATTATTTTTATCCATCCATCCATTATCTATACCACTTAGCCCTTTAGGGGTCACAGGGGCTGGAGTCTATCCCAGCTGACATTGGGCGAGAGGTGGGGTACACTCTGAACTGGTCACCAGCCAATCGCAGGGCCACATATTGATTCAGACAACCATTCATGCTCACACTTATACCTAAGGGCAACTTGGAGTCACTAGTAAATCTAATGAGCATATTTTTGATCTGTGAGAGGTAGCCAGAGTGCCTGGAGAGAACGCATGCACATGGAGAACATGCAAACTCCACACAGAAAGACCCTGACCCACAAGAGGATGGAACCAGTAACCTTCTTCCTGTGATGCACTTGCACTACCTGTTGTGTCACCGTGCAGCCTTACTTTTTTTTAACTAACACAAAATAACTATTCAGTCAGAGAGACCTTGTTACAGAGGCCTGCCTCCAATAGAAATCCTCCTTCATATAAGCTGTATATCTGTGATTTTTTTTAATAAGGTCCCAGTCTGTATTTCAGGATTTTATGTTTATTCTTCATAGGAGGAAACCTTCGGAATAAAGTTTTCTTGTTAATATCAGACTCATTCTGGAGCCTTCTCCAGTCCTCTAACAAGAGTGATCCAAATCTCAAACCAGATTCAGGCCGACATCCTTCCCTCCACTTAAGTTCAATTCTTGTCAAAAACTCTTGTACCTGGCAACACCTATCACCCAGACAGAGCAAACTGAAGAGGAGGCAACGTTCATCTGGTTTCTCCAGTTTTCCATTCAGGCCAGCAGACTGACATTCATCATGACTGTGCAGTCATGAGTCTGAGCAGGAGCGATCAATACAACCCAATTAGAAACACAGTATCTCTGGGATCAAAGGCCTAGTCTGATCTTAGGGATCTGATTCACAGACAATACGTTAATATAGAACCCAGCTGTTCTGGTGACAGCAGCATCCCGTCCTGTGACTCTCTCGCACTGCCACCAGCAGAATATCAACACTCTTTCATTGTTACGGCCCTTATGCAATCAATTTCAATCTAAGGCTAGTGGTCAATCACTCTCGCTCTCGGACACACACAGCCTGCAAATAAGGGCGAGGGGGGCGATAGGCTCAACAAAGCTCCCACACCCTGACACCCTTTGCTGTCTGCAGGCTATAGCACCGAGGCCTGTAAACAACACAGCTGGGACAAACAAACCAAATCCTGACACTCCTTGGCTCCTCACTGGTTTAATCCTTTCGCTCATGCTGCCAGAAAGCATAATGATTTGGACTATTCTGGGCGCCTGGAAGACGTTCTGAAAATATATTGCAAGTCAAATTACCTGTGGGAATGGGCGAGACACAACACACCTGATGGCTTATAAACACAGATAAGACAAGATGGATTGAGTGGAGGAAAAGCGGCTGGATCAGAGCTGTGCTGTGTCTGAAATGTCCAAGTAAAAGCTGAGAGATGGATTCATGTGTATGTCATGTGTACATTCAGGCATGCTTCTGAGAGTGTAAAAGAGTTTGTTTGGGCGATAGTGTACAAGAGAACAAAACAGGCTTCACTTCAAACTAGAGATACGTCACATTCAAGGTCAGAAGCATTAATTTACTATATCTGCTTAAATATGGTGTTTGATTCTGCAGCGTCTTCATTGCCAAAATGGTCAAATTCAGTTTTTTAAATATTTTTTTATACTTTTAAAATGGATAGCATTGGATAGCATTGTTTCCTGTTCTACCATACCGTATTGTAAAAAGTTTAATGCCACATTATATTGTACTGAAAAGTTTAAAATCAAAATGATCTATTGTACTGTCTGTGTCATTTGTGACTGTATTAGATTGCATTGTATCATATCGTATTGTACCAAAGGGAATTACACTGAATCAGATTATTTCTGACAGCCTGGGATGGCATTAAATGGAGTCATTGTGGCATATCATATATTAAAAAAAACCCCACATGATATCATATCATTAGTATCATTTTGGAAAGCATCATAACATATCAAATCATATGATATGATATGATATATCATGACATATCATATCATTCTATTTTGTAATGTATTATTTTGAACCATATCCCATCATGCTGTATTGTACCTCATCATATTGTTGCAACATCATTTGTATCAAATACTTGTTGTTGTTATATTACATATCTTTTGGTGACATAAAGAATCCTCTTGTATTGTGTTGTATCATATCACTAAATAAAAAAATAGCTGCAGGTAAACATAGCCACACACATAATTCATAAGCTATAATTAATTTTATACCATTTAAGAAGGTAACCAAATATTTTACTTGTCAGTCAGTAGCAATTTGGCCCTCTAGCAATGAGATCAAAATGAATATGGCCTGCTTGGTGAGCAAAGTTGCCCATCACTTAATCAGAGAAACACTGCCCACTCTTGTATTGCTTTTATTTTTACATTTAAATGAGATATCTGCGTAGTCTTCTATGCCAAATCAGCTCCAAAAGGGCATTTCCATTTCCATAGCCTTCTTAACATTGATACTCTCTCTGTTTTGTCTTTGATGGAGCTTTTCCTTTTTCTTTACAAGATTTTAAGGAGAAAAAAATGCTTTTCTTTCAGTGTTAGGCCACCATGGAAAACTCAATTGTACATTTAACAGATTTACCAGCGGCAGGATTTTGCATAAGCGCCTCCACCTGAGGCTCTGTACCAAATTGTTTTGGCACACCACTTAAGATAAACACAATTAAATTAAACCAGTTTCAATGCCCAGTGGAGCTAGCTGCACATTTTTGGATGAAGTGGTTTATGCAGCATGTGAAGTCTCCATTGCAGTATGAATTACATCCATTTGTTTTTATGTAAATGCAGACGGTACATGCCTGCAGTTAACCATATTCTCCAGTCTGCCAATGTTTTTGATCTTAATTCTAATTTTCTAACATGCTCCTAGTTCATATTGCAGCATCAAAGTGTTTCCACTTGTCGAGGTTGCATTCATGTTTCACTTGGCATGATAGCTTAATATTTTTCAAGTGCCTTCACCAGATTAATAACTGGTCAAAAACGTCACTGGGTATTTAATTGATATACTTGAGCATTTCTCAGATTCAGGTGGAAAAAAATGTGCTATCTAACATGACCTGAAAACAAATCAAAAAGGCTGTGAACAAGTCCAGAGGGGTGCACGAATCTTCCTCAGATTAAAGTGAATTTCCATCAAGGAAGTGACACGCTCTGAGAATTCAACACAGCCAGTATGCAAGGGTCCAGGCACCTCGGGGACCCCAAGTCTAATTTGCTTCAAACCTAAAAGGCAGATAATGGCGCTGATCTGACAGCCAGCCAATTCCCAGCTCCCCTCATCAAGAATACATTCAATTTCAAACATCAAACTGCTTGCAACAAAAATGGAAAACCCTTTGAATGAGGGGAAAGTTGGGTGTACAGGGGGATGAAACTTTAAGAAACCCTTGATATAATTGACAAGTATGAAACACTATCAAGCTCAGTGTTCAGAGCAGAGGGTCCTCATTTTTAATCAGATGACTTATTTAAAAGTCACAAACTTATTCAAGCAGAAAGTTTGTTATCCCAACTCCTTTCAGTGTTAAAACTTGGGTTCTGACTCAAAAGTGTGGCTGTCATCTTGTGCTGCGGTACTTAACTGGTCCCTTCAGCCTCAACTAATTAAAGTCTTATTGTCAGTGAGATGAACACATGAAACTTGTTGCTATGAAATCATATGTATCAGAATGATCTATTTACAGGATGTTTTAACAGAACATACAACACAAAACAAAAAAACAGTTTAATATGATTTACTTTGATTATGTTGCAATATTTTACAATATTTAATACAACAGTTTTGAAGATTTATTGAGGATTTTCAATTTTGGAAATGCAGAGCCACTATTAGTCAGAGCTGTAGGCAGAGGGGCCATGTTGAGGTGGTACTTAAATCAAGGTTTCTGTATCTGGAAAAGTTAAGAAATCCTTGAATAAAGTATTTCTTTTCAAGATTTATATGTAATTTTGAAAAACAATAACTTGAAAAATATGTTTTCGAGTTATCTTTTTAACAAACAAACAAACACTTGCAAAACTAACCTCCTTGGCAGCGGTAAAAACAATACAAATTCACATATTTCTTTTGGATCATTTCATGTTCCCATAGCAGTATTTTGAAGGAGATCAGGTCATAGAAAAATAAAGGACCTGCCTTTCATCATTAAGTCACATCCAGTGATGCTATGTCTACGAGTCATGCTCTGCATCATAGGAGGGGAGCTTACAGGCTGAGCTACAGACAAAATGAGTTGCTAAAAGATGAAGTCAAAGGTCTTATGAATGATTATCCAGATGGACATACATATCAATGTCTCATACACCTTACGTAAACAAATTCAGTGCATGAAAAAGACACTCTTATAATGCTCGCAGACTATAGAGGACACCAGATAGCATGGTAACATATTACACCTTGACACCTGTAGAAGTGTCTACAGAGAAACAGTCAGTGATCTTAAAAAGAAGAGAGCAGCTGTAAAAAAGAAAAAAATATCCTGCTGGAGCTGTGGATTTATCATAGATGAGGAGTAGGCCAGCTTCTTTGCACATGATTGGTACAGGGTCCAGTCTGTTTTTTATTATTTTGCCAGGGGCGGTGTGGAGCCCAAAGTGCTCCCATAGAGTGGCTACGTTGGATCAGGTGGTTCAGAGCTGTATATTTTATGTTCGAATGTTTATTTACATTTCGAGGATGGATTTTCACACCCATGCTGTAACAGATATTCAAACATTGGCTATAAGGTGACAACCCAATCAACATAAGTGACAACCACAAATGTATGTAGATGTATACTTTGCATATACCCACATCATTTGATTTCCTCCCACATCAAACAATAATTTGGATCAAAATGACAGTTACAGTGGAAGTTCTGCCAATAAAAAACAAATCAGATACATGATGTTTACTTGGGTCCCCTTCCTTTTAATTTATATAGTCAAGACACTGGCAGCTATGAGAAATTGAGTTGACATAATTGGTTTTCTAACACACCACTACACTTCAGGGTTTATGTCTCCTTTTGACTCAAACAACAAGGAGAGCCAGGGAGGACTGCCAACACTGGTCCACTGGAAAGTGAGCAACTCCATCATGTACAAAGCTACAGTAATTCATCAACATACCCACACATAACTTCCACTGACAGTATGGGTTTGCACTCTTTCAGGGAAGTGTAAGTACATTTTCACTTTCTATTCTTCACATAGCAATAGGCCCTTGATCACAGGCTTACTGGCCCCACAACCAGGCTGTAATGTAGGCAGTGTTGTGCACATGTTTAGGCCAAATAGACATCTTGGTAATAGCAACTAGGTTAAATGTGTGTGAGGTGAATGTAAGGCTGATAAACCATTTAGCTGATGTATGGCATTCAACGTGCATTTAAAATAAAGCCAAATGGGACCCTTTCTAACAACCATATAGATAAACAATTACTGCAGATCAGTCTTTAAAGGACATAACCTGCAGCAGAAGTGGATCCTTCTGTACTCTAGGTGAAATCAATGCTGCTGCAGTTCTAGACTAAAAACTGATGTAACTCAAGGGCAAGAAGAAATGAAATTAGAGAATAAACACTCCATTAATTGACTTCTATCTGCAGCCAAGAAAGTTGCGTCAGCATTCGACAGATTTCTGGCATTTTCCATTGGCCCCTGTAATTAAAATAAATAAGCCTGCCTGTAAACCAGCTAATTAAAGAGGAAGATCAATGGATCAGAGCAGAGAGCTAATAGAGAGGCCGCGTACATCTTGATGAAAAATTTTCCATACCAGGCTTGACTTTTGGGGAAAATGAGGAGCTTTAAGCACAACCAACTTATACTTATGGGTATACAGCTGTACTTATACTTAAGCTGACCCAGTGTAAGAAGCTTATTACATCCTGAAATTGGTGGAATTCAGGTCAAAAGCCTCCTGTAAATACAGTCATCTCTAAATTATATTAGTTATATATAGTAAGAATAGACATGAGCTTATTTTTTTATTTTGCAGCATTAAGTTCAGGTTGTGTGATAGCTCTGCATCTTTCCTTTCTTATTGTGGCCTTGCTATCTTTCTTAAAAAAAAAAAAAAAAAAACTATGAAAGTGCCCCAATTTCAAAAAGAGCTGGGACACTAAAAAATGTGAATAAAAATGGAACTTGGATATTTGCACATCTGTTTGAACCTATTTTTCGTTTAAACAATACACTCACAAAATGTATAAAGATTTATTGTTTTGAGCATAAACACACATTCTGTATGTGATGCCTGTACTACATTTATCACTATTTACAACATAATTTATATCCCTTTCTTGTACCACTCACACTCATGTTGCCAGGGACTGAAGACACTACTTAATAAGGTGTTGGAAATTGATTTTTTTCCCCATTTTTGGTTAAGATAAATACGAAATTGCTTAACTCCACATTCACACATTTACAAATAGTAGCTAACATTGACCAAAGTTGAGAAATCACCACAGTTTCAGTGAAAGTACATTTCTGGGTATTTTGCTGTGTTTAACTTAAGTCGTATCTAAAGTGGATAGAAACGTGATGGTGGAGTATGACTTTCCTCAATGGTCCCCTGACTATTTGTATATGGAATTTAAGTATTAAACAACATAGAAGTAACACATGGGTAGTGTACTCAAATTAGGGGATCTTTGGCCTAACAAAGCTTTGTGTTGCTTGATGTTGTACAAACGCATTGTAACGTCAATCAGCAGAAGCCAGATAAAGTAACTTATACACCATTTCGCCATGTGCAACTGCAGCTGCTCTCAGTACTGCAACACAATTCCTTGAGGATGAAAGTCGGCTGTCCCTAATAGGGCACTTCAAGTAGTAAAACAAGAGTCCTATGTCCTAGAGCAGTCCTGAAGGTGAATGCAGCTGTAACTGAGGGCAGCAAAGGTAATCGGTAGTCAGCTCTTGCTGGTGTTTGCAACCATGCTGGATCAAACATTGGAAATTTTTTAAGCATGCATAACATTTGTCAATGTGAAAATGGAGGTGTTGCCAGGCTAACGCTAACTTAGTTCTGCGTGGCCTGACCTAGTTTGACACGGCTTGACATTTCCTGATACGTCCACACATGTTGGCCAAAAGCATCACTGTGTAAATGTAGCCTCATCGTTAAGAGTTTCTGTAGTCATATTTGGTGCTGCATTATGGGCCATACATTTCCAATTGGAGACAGATCTGGTGCCCACACTTTTACTATGAGGCTGTCCTGTTGTAACTCTTACATGATGTGACTTGTCATTGTCTTGTTAAAATGAAGGACTACTTTTTTTTTTCCACCCTATCCAAAACTGACAGTTTCTCCCTCACCATAGACAGCTCCACAGTGTCCCCCTCCCCTCAGGTTAAGAGTCTGGGTGTCATCCTCGACAGCTCACTTTCTTTCCACTCTCGCATCAATAACATCACCCGGTCTGCATATTTCCATCTACGAAACATCAATCGTGTCCGCCCCTCCCTCACCCCTCACACCACTGCCATTCTGGTCCACAGCCTCGTCACCTCTCGTATTGACTACTGTAACTCACTCCTCCTTGGTGCCCCTCACAAATCCCTCCATAAGCTCCAACTGGTCCAAAACTCTGCAGCCCGCATCAACACCAGAACCCCATCCTTTCACCACATCACCCCCGTCCTCCAGCAGCTTCACTGGCTCCCGGTCACATTCAGAATCCAATTCAAAATCCTCCTGTATACATTTAAGGCCATTCACAACCTCGCCCCCACCACACACACACACCTGTCTGATCTCCGCATAGCCACCCTCTCTAGCTCCCTCAGGTCTTCCTCCTCCCTCCACCTCTCTGTGGAGAGCACCATGGGGAACAGGGCCTTCAGTCGCTCTGCTCCCAAACTCTGTAACTCACTCCCACTGGACCTCAGAAACCTCGACTCTCTACCTCACTTCAAATCTCAACTCAAAACCCATCTGTTCCGTATTACATACTCCCCATAACTGCTTCATTCTATTTTTATTTTATATCACTCTTGTCTGTTGTTTTTATTATTTTCACTGTGTTTGAATTACTCTGTACAGTGACCTTGAGTGTTTAGATTGGCGCTTTTAAATAAAATGTATTATTATTATTATTAAATATGGCAT